>JASSUY010035096.1:56660-72862 GCA_032466535.1 Forpus xanthops | reverse complement strand
ATTTGCCTTGTCATTATTATTATTGGTGGTAGCAGTAGTGGTTTTGTGTTATACTTTAGTTACTAAACTGTTCTTATGTCAGCCTGTGGGAGTTGTACTCTTTCAATTCTCCATTCCATCCCTCCTGGAGTGGGAGGAAGAAAGAGGGGGGAGTGATGAACAAAACTGTGTAAGTTATAGTGGCATAAACCACGACAGACATTATCTTGTATATTTTGTATTTGTTAAGACAGGTGATCTGTTCTATGTAGTAGGACCATAGGCCAGGTGGGTGTAAGAACTGAGTGTAAGAATAGAGGTTTGGAGAGTCTCACTCTGAAAAGTTGAAGGTGTCATTACAAGGACCCTTGAAAGTCTCTCATCAACATCCAGGCAATGACTGCTATTCTGTTTGGGATGTTTGCTTCCCCTAATGAACATTATCTTGCGTAAAGATTCCAATGGTTTAAGATTCTTTTCAAGATTGTGACTGTGAGTATTCAATAATTGCTCATATATAAATAAATAAATAGAGAAAAAATAGCCTATAGGGATGCTGGGGAGGGACTCTTCATGAGGGATTGTAGTGAGAGGACAAGGGATAATGGGTTCAAACTTAAACAGGGGAAGTTTAGATTGATCTGAGGAAGAAATTCTTTACTGTGAGGGTGGTGAGGCAGTGGAATGGGTTGGCCAGGGAAGTTGTGAATGTTCCATCCCTGGTGGTGCTCAAGACCGGGTTGGACATGGCCTTGGGTGAAATGGTTTAGTGTGAAGTGTCCCTGCCCCTGGCAGAGGTGTTGGAAGTAGATGATCTTAAGGTCCTTTCCAAACCGAACTGTTCCATGATTCTATGAATATACTGCAAGCAATGAGCTCTTCCTTGGCGGTTTCTCATTTACTATCAACAAAGCAAGTTACATTAATCTTCTGAAGAGCCCACCACCATTTTGAGTCATGCGCCTCATTGATATTACTTTTACATAGCTTTAAAGTTAGCAACTAGAGAATTCACAAAGGTTAAATAAGCATAAAATAACTTATAATAAATACACACTCCTTTATTACTAGAAACCCTGCATTGAAATTTCACTGTAGGCTGCTGCTCAGCAACACCAATTCCAGTGTGAGTGTTGCCCCCAGCAATGAAATCAAAACACGGCTAACCTAGCACTTTTAGATGGCTTTCAGAGACCATACAGCAGCCCTGAAGTACATGAAGGGGTCTACAGGAAAGCTGGTGAGGGACTTTTTACAAAGGTGTGTAGTGACAGGACAAGGGGGAATGGCTTTAAGCTGAGAGAGAGTAGATTTAGATTAGACATTAGGAAGAAATTCTTTCCTCTGAGGGTGGTGAGGCACTGACTGGCACAGGTTGCCCAGAGAAGCTGTGGCTGCCCCATCCCTGGCAGTGCTCAAGGTCAGGTTGGATGGGGCTTTGAGCAACCTGGTCTAGTGGAAGGTGTCCCTCTCCATGGCAGGGAGTTGGAACTGGATGATCTTTGAAGTTCCTTCCAGCCTAAACCATTCTATGATTCTGTGATTCTATGACTCCTAGATGCTTACAGACACTATGTATCACATTCAGACACACAGTTCTGCGCTTCATGCTTGAAAAAATACCAGCAAATATTTGCTCATTCCTATTGGTGTTTTGGTGGTGTCTGTCCAAGCTGAAGGGTGTTTGCAAGAAGATTTACTTGGGGAATAATTCCTATTAATCAGCACTCAGGTGTTTCTCAAGAGCCCAGAGACTTTGGTAAGGATTTCAGTCCCATGACATGAGCCTATCTTGCTTTCTTTCAGTGGCTGATTTATTACAAGGAATCACTGGAAGCCAAGGAAATTCTCACCCTGGTAGCATTCAGTTTCCCTTCTTCCAAGCATTCCTCAAAACTCACAAAGCCCCAGTCTGCACCCACTGAAGAAAAGCAAGACAGGTTATTACAACCATGTGTAGCAGCAAGGTTAAGAAGTGCTGAAGATTGTTTCCTCCTTACATACAGGGTTTCACAACCCAGGTGCGCTCATTCGAACAGGTGAGAACAGTCTTCAGACCCCTCCCCAAGTTACACAGGGAATGACTTTGAGCAAAGTGTGAAGCCACACAGAGGAGCAGACTCAAATTGCTGTGGGACCTGCTGTAAGACTGTTCAGTTCAGTGACCCACTGAAAATTAACCCAGCCAAAACAAGCAGCAAACTCTTTACTCCCAAGATAGTGACTTGAATCAGCCCAGGGAAAGGCCTGTCAGGTGGCCAAGTATGTCACCAGAGCCAGAGGAGACAGGCAGTGAAGGGGGTGGCTGGTCAGAGAGCCCTATGCCTTTGATGGCACCAGCTCAGCTCCTGGGACCTTGACTGTCTGGGGCTTCAGGTGCTTTGCCGAATTCCCAATCAAATTCCACTAGGGATGAGCAAACAAAAGCTCTTCATTGACAGGGAGCAAAGGATGAGGAAGGTTTGAATGGGAAGGGAAACGAACAGTTGAGATGGAATGTGACACACTGAATAGGTAGCCTAGATAATATCATTAAATGTAAAAAAGCCCTCATCTGCTAGCTTTTCCTTATCATAAACAATATTTTATCAATATTCATTCTTTCTTCAGAGAGAAGAAATAGAGAATGATCAGCTCGAAGAATTACAAACAGCAAAGGATCTGAATACTGTAACACTGGAGAACTCTCAAAGCTCAGTCCCCTCTCTAGGATGTTCGCTGCCAGGTGGGAAGGTAAATGGATCCATGTGAAAGCTGTGGAGAAGAGGAAGCAGTGCTGCTTTGCACAAAGACTGGAGCCCAGCAGAGCTTTTCAGCTCATACTTCAAGGTCTCTGAAAAGTGTCAGGCAAATTCACGCGATTATTCAAATTAAACTTGAGCTCAAATATTTATAGATCAAGGTCTAGAAAAAAAAAAACTGTATAAACTTCAACAGAAGCATTTCTTCCCAGAAACAAAAACCACATCAACATTCATTATCTCCATCACTGTCACAGCGATATCTTGCAGAACACACATCCTAATTCAGCAGGATTGACACCACCAGAAAGCAAACCCTGCACTCCAAAAGAACTTCATGAAAGTCACAGAATTCCACTTGCAGCATGGAAATGAACTCACCAATAAACTATTTCCCTTGCATCTCAGCACAGTGGCAGCTTCTAAGCAAGCTCAACACACTTGCACAGTCATTAATAAATTTGACAATACAGAAGCTGGAAATAGAAACCAGGAGATTTTCCTTCTGAAGGAGGTATCTATATTTGCTTGTTGAGAGTGACCTGATTTAAATGACCTGAAGCACAACCTGAGGCTGATGGGAGTGCTTGTGCTTTCTCTTTTACTGGGCAGTATGCATTAGCCCCACAATTTCTGCATAAGATTTACCTGTGATATGGTGCAGCACCCTTGTATCTTCTTGCTGTAAAGGTAGCTCCTACCAAAAGTGCGTCAGTAAATTCCTGCATATCAGCATCCTTGCCTCAATATTTTGAGGCAAGGACAATAAGACAACGCTTTATTGCCTTGAGGTAAGGCGATAGTTTGATTTGAAAACAGTTTGAAAAATTTTGAATAGCTTGATTTGAAAACTGGGGTATTAAAAACATGCTCAGGAACCAGCCTGCCAAAGTGTTTGCGGCTTTGTATGTCTTTATTTCTTTTCCAAGTTTACAACCTGCTGTCCTGAAGATCAGCGTTAAGAGTATTCCCTCATTTCTCTTCCCCTGCAGTAAGCTGCTCTGTTTTGTGACAACTTTTAAGTGAAAGCCATTACTCATTCAACTTAAATGCTGCATGCAGAAAAGGTGACATTCAGAATACTTTTAGAGAAGACCCACTTTGCATCTGCATTCAGTGGTTGTACAAGGAGAATAGGCAGTCCCAGCAACTCTCCATTTTGGGTGGGTTCTGACATTGACAAGACTTTGTGGCTTGTTTCTCCTTGCAAAAACTCCAGTTTGAATACCAAACTCTGCTCCAGGCTAAATGGGACATCTGGCCTGGGGTTAACCACTCCTGGGAACCCAGGAGGTTTCCACAAGTCCTGCTTGGGAATGACTAAAGAAGGTGCCCAACATCAAGGCCTGTCACATCCTAGTGTGTCTCAGCACCTACACCCACCCACTGAGGAGCAGCATGAAAGCTGCAAAGAGTGAATTAGTTCCCAGACAGAAACAGGTACTGGGCACAAGCATGGGTTTTATTTTTAACAGGCTTTGGAAGATAAGGAAGAGCGTGTACCATGGAAATGCCTGGAGTCAGATTTCCACTCCAGCTCTGAGACTAAACCTTTGTGACATCTCTATTTTTTCTCTTTGGCAGCGATTTCAAAGGCTCATTGTTTCCTCTGAGACAGTCTCTCAGTCCCTTCATCTATTTTTGAAGGAGTGAGGCAGATGTAGGCCCTGGGATAAAAATATCTATGTGAGAAACAAGCAGGTTTTGAGACTTCTTTGCTGCCAGACATTTTGTGTGCACCCAGAGAGGATTGTAAATGACCATGAGAGATCCCATGTATGCAAGCTGCAAAAGTCTTCAGTGTTTCTGCATGTATGTGTGTGTTTGTGTGTATATTTCTTTTTTTTTAATGTATACATATATATATGTGTACATATGTTTAAGGCCTCTTAGGTGTGGGTGGCTTCAAGGCAGCCACCACTGAGATGTGCTCATTAGCTGCAAAGAGCTTCTTTCCTCTGCATCTCACTGATGGCTCATCATCCAGAGAGAAGCAAGCTTTATCCCAGCCCTTGATATGAACACTAAGTGAAATATGTTCTGCTCACCCCACTATTCATCCATCCTGACAAAAACGCTGCCCAGAAAGGGCAGCAAGGACCAGCTGACGTTAGGCTATTAGCCTATGAAGAAATATAATAAAAGTGCAGCATTAGGCTGCTCCTCAACAAAGATACAGCTATTTTAAGTATCAACTAAAGCTGCTTATTCACAGTCTCCCTGTAAAATACGAGATGTCATAGATGAAATGCTTAAAATGGATGTTTAAGGAAGACAGCAAAACAAACATTTACATAATCTTTAAATATTAATATTTGTAAATAATACCTGAACATCTGCTAGCTAGAACAAGGTCACTGGCATGGAGATAACTCCCTAAGGGTCAAAACAACTGTGGTCTATTCTAGCGTACGGAGGCTACTTTGAACGTCAGCAAAGCAAAAAACTTTGTCACTCCCACCGTACCCAATAGCCTGTCTCTAATGGGCTGAAAGCAGGCAAGGCAGCCGTGCTTACTGGGTTGTTAATAACACAACTTACACAACATTTGCTTGCTCGTTTGCCAACATACTTTTTCTTGAAAACCCCTTCCCCTTTTTCTGATGTTTTTCCTCTGTTTTAGCTTGCATAACCCCAGCCTGCTCAGACCAGTGCTCAGAGCTCTGTCAGGCTGGTGGATTGCTGATTGTCCTCTGCAGTCCAGCAGGAGCCACCATGGCTACCATAAAGCAGCTATAGCTCCTTTTTAGCTTAAAGCTCAGTGGTGAAGTTGTGGGCTGGTCCGTCAGAAATGTTGAAGGTTAACAGCTGCCCATTATTCCATTAGGCTTGGGAACTGAGATACTTAGAGTATTGAGGTTCTTTTAATCTAAAGTCACTCACAATTTCCTTATAATTTATGTTTTCCAGAGCTGAGTTGCCTTTCCCAACTGCACCGTAACATCACATGTCCAGTGCAACTCGATGGGGCTGGACTCTCCATTAGTGTTCCTCAAGCTGCTCTCACAAGGAAGCAACCAGTTAGTCACACACATCCCACAGGCTCCTCTACTCTGCTTTTTGAAGTACAAAAGCCTTTTCATCCTACGCAGGTCAGACCACATCAGTTTGACTGGCACTGCTGCAGCTACAAATTGGAAAGCCTCACAGTGCATAACAAATCACTGTGACTGCCTGACGAATATGGTTACAGAAGAGGATCGTCTCCCTCCAGACTTTAGTTTTCTTTCCTTTATATATTTTTCCATCTGGTTTATAATCTGTCACTAAAAATACACTGCACAGTTCTGAAGCTGTGCAAGACCTGTAGCACCCAAGCTATTGCTGTGACCATAACTCACACTTTCCAAGGCTGGAGCCTCAACAAAGCCATAGTGCTCCTTGTCACATTCAGCTCCTGCACAGCTTTAGTCATACCCCAACTTTATCTCTTTTATCTCTGAAGATAAAGACGTTTTGATCAAAAATTCAAGAAACACCCTGTTTTTCCTGTATAAAGTCACCTTCTCGCTGAAGGCTGTTAGGATATTTTCTCAACAGTTTTCTGGTCAGAGTGGTAACAGCTTCACTGAGAAGGGATCAGCACTTCCAGTCTGCGCACACTGGGTACTCAGAAGCCATCAACCAAGCTTTCAAAATAAGTTAAATCTGAAAACCTAACTCAGCATCCTCAGCTTTAACAATCTGGGTTTCCCAGGGCTTTGAGTCATTTGCTTTGAAGCTTTCCTCTGCTACCTAGAAGACCAGCAAAGCTCCCTCTCTGACACCAGTACTGAATTCTGCCTGCTGAAGGGGAAGCCCTTTGGAATGAGCAGAGTTTGTCACTGACTTCACAGGCTAGGAAAACCATTTACAGTTAAAACCAACTCTGTTCAACCTAAAGTCACCAAGACAAATAAGGATCCCATAGTGGTGCTCTCTCTTTGAGCTATTTTTCTCTGCTTGCTGTATTCACTTGCTTTTCAATATGACAAAACATGGTGGGGATGGACACCCTCAGTGAGTTTAGTAGTGACTGCCATCTCACGAGCGGCCAAGAGGCAAATATTTGGGATTCTTCTCCTTCCCATAGCCATAATTTACAAGCTGTGCATGGTCCTGTCCATTCATGATATATGGCATGGGGGTTGGAACTAGATGATCTTAGGGTCCTTTCCAACCCTAACTATTCTATGATTTTATGATAGTGGCTCCTATCTGCGCACAGAAGAATAAAGCCAAGAAAAGTTACAGCTTCAAAAGCAGTCACAGGGTCTTCCCAGACAGCTCTCTTTAAAGGCCATAGGGAGAGGAGGACAGATAATCTACAGGACAGCAAGTAGTTCTTTACTTTACAGTTTGATCAGAGCAGCTCAAAAGCTCATTGCAACATCCCAACTACAACATTAAAACCCACAGCCTGTTCATCTTCTCAACAGCGAAGCATGTACTGGCACATCCTGAGCTCTGGGGAACATTAGTGAAAAGAAGAGCCAGCTTAGCAACAGGAAGGATTGTAGGAGCTGTACAGAGCATGGAGGGCTGCGAAATTTGAGGCTGTGAGGATGAAGCCTCTCTGAATTGCCTTGAACATCTAAAACCACCCAAGTCCTTTCCCTTCACACTGGTGCACCTGGCCAGAGGTTTTGGGTTGTTCTTTTCATTAATTAGATGACTTTTATTTAGCTAATCAGGTTGTATTTAATTAGACGAGCATGAAAACAGGACAACTGCTTTATTCTCACCTCCAAAAGCTGGCCGCATGGTGAAGTCATGGTCATCGACTCTGAGAAGCTGCTCTGTCTTTCCTTTCCAGGTTTTGGTCACATCATGGTTCTTCTTGTAGATGTGACTGCAAAAGACAGCAATTGTGTTTGCCTGACACCTCTGCACCTGAGCAGCACTCTGTGGCCAACCTCTGCCAGTCAATTCCAGAACCACAGGAACAGCAGATTTGTGGGGCAGTCCCAAGGAGGAAGAGGGGTTGCTTCAGTACCAGCAGTTTGTGCGCTTTGTCTTCTGACTTTAAGCAATGACAAACCCACCCATTTCCTTCCACAGCAGCAGGAAAAGAAGGGTTTATCTCAGGAAGGCAGCAAGAGCTGCAACCCTGCACTTTTCTGAACACTAAGGGCGGAAAAACTCTTTATTTGAGAGATTCAATGGTAACAGTACAACAGGGTGACAAGTCCAACCGACCATTCTGTTAGTTGTGAGTCCTGGATTTTGTGTACCACTTGTCAGCCTGTACATAGCAGGAATGCCCTCAACTTCTCACAAATAGATGTCACTAATATCCTTCATCGAGTTTTGCAATACAAACGACAATGATGGTATCCCTGGAAAATGTGAAAAAAACTACTATCAAAGTAACAGGCAGGAGCTGTTACTTCATGAGCACACTCCAATTTCCTATGCAAAGCCTAGGCTCTCCAGAGCATAGCATGAAGCTGCACCAGAAAATGACCACAGCAGTGATGCACAGGGCAGTTGTTTCTTTATGTCATACTTCAATTTGTAGAGGAGCTGTTATGGGCAAGGTGGGGGATTGTCATGGGTTCAGCAGGAGTAAGGGGAAATTAAACATGACAGTTTCTGACAAAGCAAGCATTATCCATTCAGCATGCAGAGTGAGGTGCCACTTGGAGGGAAAATAACACACTGCAGTTCAATATTAACGTAGAACAAGGGGAGGAATTAAGCACGCACAGACAGCACTTAACCTGGCACTTCTTAACGTGGGTTCCTACTGCCACAGCCCTAACCTGCCTTTTGCCATATTCCTTTCCCATGTAGGCACAGGCTCAACAGTGGACTTCTGTATGTACTTAGCAGATGACTGTCTTGTTGCCTGCAGAACCAGGTCCCCAAGCCCTCAGAGCTCCATGCCCAAGAACCTCTATGTAGCATTCAAGTAATGAACTGCAGAACTGAAGATGCTCTGCACTTGCACAACCCAAGCTAGCTTCTTGAAATCAATACAAATATCTTCAGATCGGGCTGCTGCATCACCATAAAGGACACAAAATGTCAAAGTTATCACATGCAGATTCCCAAACATCGGAATAATTTTTCCTGGCTAATACGTTTACGGTAAAATTTACTGTATTTCTTGTGGTAAGGCAACAAGAGAAACACTAAACAGGGAATGTGATGAAGTTACTAAAAACGACACTCTTCATTTCTTTTACATGATTAAAAAACAAGCATAGGAGCTGGTTTCGATTTCCTTTTCCTAGAAGGGTCCGCTATTCACTGCTGGTTTAGACACAACTATATACATAACTGGGAATTTGAAATATCAATGTCACTACTCCATACACCTTTCTTTTTAGTATTGCAAAACTTCCTGTATTTAAAATATCATTCACGTTTCACAAAATCATAAAATAGGGTTGGAAAAGACTTTAAGATCATCTAGTTCCAACTCCCCTGACATGGGCAGGGATGTGCTAAAACTCGATTTCATGTACTTTCAAAGTATATTCCATAGGAAATGTGCATATATACATATAAATAATGTGGGTGTACACATAAGGTATATAGCTCCTCAGATTCTACCTACCTGTTCATTAAAGAAATTATTCCACAGGAAACCAAATAATACTAGTTATTCTTTACAGTAAATTAATTTATAGAAATTACTTCAGCAGTGCTTTGACTTCTACTTCATCACAGCTTTATAAAAATAACAGCACTGTAGAAATTGTACATTATTTTCACAGTATTTAAATAATGTACAAAAGATTCAGGCAATTGTAACCCAGAGAATGGCATCACTCTGGCGCAAAGTCATGTTTAAAACAATGATTTATACTCTTTTATTCTTTCAAAGTAGATAATGTTTAATACACGTGAATGATTTGCAAGGAAATGCTACGGTTGAATCCCCTGCAATCTCCAGAACAGAGACTTGGAAAAATCTTCAGAGTTAAATGAAAGACCTCATTCCATAATGGCGATTCTGTGGAAATCAGTGGTAAAACTTCAGTTGGCTTTAGGATTTCAGGGTCAGGTCATAGCTATTTCAGCTTTATAACATTTACATCACGAACAGCATATGCTACATATTGAGAATTGTAGATTCTCAATAAGTCGCATAAACCAGATTATATTAGGTATTCTTTACCTCTATCGCAACATTTCATTGTAAGATGTTCAAGTAGCAACACTCCCTATAGAAGTGTTGAGTGTTAAACCAAAAAAAGCCCTACAAAATAAATGAAAAGATAGAGGTTTGCAGCTATAGTGAAGCTATTTAATAAGATGGATTAACCCAATTTTATTTTTGAGCCCTCCAAACAATGAGCAGTCTTGTAAGATGTAACTGCTGGATAACATAACTACAAAAAAGGATAACATACTTTGACCTGTCTGACAGGTTTGGAAGATTATCTTTTCTAATGTAAACCGCTGGTCAAATCTCAGCAACAGCAAATCTAATAAACTTTACTAAGACCTTTAACTCTTTCCTGTGCCTTTGCTGGACTTTAAAATGTAGCTCTTCAAAAGGCATTTTTGATTTTATGATCCCAGGGTAACCTCCAGGGATTTGTTTCTTATTGATCAATATCATGCATGCTAACCATCGTTCCCACCTCAGATTGTTAGACAATAACAGGTAATTTCAAGTGAAGTTAAGTAGCACAGATATTCCAGTAAGCAGGGTAAATAATGTGGTGCTGAAACAGTATGTAGATTTGAACATCTCCATTAATTGCAGCTTCTCTAAATTCTCTCAGTAATTCACATATACGGCTAAGAATATATCGACCACACTCCATGCTGAAGCGGTCAGCTTCTCTGCAAATACCTGCCTCGTTAAGAGTTAACTAACATTACCATTAAATGCATCAATTTACAGCTAAAACTGGTTATTCTGAGACTATTATAAAAACATTATATGTTAAACTGTTTCCACATACGCGGCACACAAAAAGACACAGCCAGAACAGATCTTAACGTCTGTGTAGCATTTGTAACGCTGCAGGAAAAGAAACACAGGTGGTTTAATAACCCTTACCTTGCCCTCTGCACATCCAGCTGGCTTGTCCACCTCCTCCTCCTGTGCTTTCTGCTTTCCACAAGAAGAACTAAGCAGAAGATTAATAAAAGCAGTTTTGCAAAATAAGGCATTCTGCTGGTAACAGGAGCCGGGCACTCTGCACTCCAGTAACCTCCTGCAGCACCAGTCCCCCCCGCTTTAAACATTGAATCAACTCTAATTCCAGCCTTGCGCGTTCGCCGGCAATCAGCGGCAGAAACGCTGCCTTCCCGACCTGATGTTTTTGACAGCCTTTCAGGGGCTTCTCACTCACAGCTTTTCCCTCATCACCACTTACCGATTGGCCATTACTCATGAAGTTTGCCTCAGCAAACATTTCCACTGGGTCCTAAAGGATATTTACTAAAGCTGTTATGTAAAAAAAGTAATTCTGCATGCCGGCTTTTTGCTCAATCCCCTAATCTCAGGACACGGCTATCCTCCTGCCAGGCTGTAAAACCAGGCTATCCCTATGCACCAGGCTTTCCAGACTTTCTGCTTCTTTGCATGGAGTCCTTTTCAACTGGAAGGCACCTGTGCCACATTTCAGACATCTGTGTAACTGTAAAATGGATCTGCTTTGATGACTTTATAGCAGTTGATTTTTTTTTTTTTTTTATTCAGTCTGGCTTTTTATGCCATTGAAGATGAAAAGATGGTTATTTCCTCTGAAAATGACTATTTAACTCTCAAAACACATAACCCCCAAAGTGTCCATACATGCAATTGACTCTCTATATAAAATTAAGTCACCATTAATATTTATTTTTTCAAATAGGTATTTGCACAATCAGGCGTTTTAACTTTTATTAGACAAGATGGAAAGAAAAACGAAGTTACAAAGTATTGTTTCTTTAATCACAAACAGGAGGCTGCTTTCAAAAACCATGTAACACTAACTTCCCTCATAGCCACTTCAAAGGGCAATGCAAGAATGTGTCTGTGGATTTTGTAGCTTTATTAATAGCCAGTGTGTGGTACAGGTATGAGAACAAAAGTTTGCATGGCACAGTAGTGAGGCTCTAGGAAAAGAAAAGCATGTTCAGAGCAAAGCTTCCAGAGGAGTTAGAGAGTCAAAACCCAGCACAGCTCTCTTTTGGGCGAGACCTCTTCCAGTGTCCTCTTCCATGAGCTCAGGTTTGCAGTACTTAAACAGAACAGGTATTCAAACAACATAACACCTAGGAAATATGGTACTTGCATTTTAGAGGCTACAGGCTTTGGAGAGGTATTTTGTGGGGTTTGGTGCGTTGTTTTGGCAGTTTTAATTTCTAATGAGATGAATATGCAAGTTAGGCAAAACCATTAATGTAACAGTATCAAATTGTTCTGCAGGACAATGTGCAACTAACTGCTGAAGCGGCTGAACAAACTACATACTTTTGTTCAACCTTCTTAAAACTATTTTTGATTTTTGACCCATTGTACCTGCAACCAAGATTATAAACAATGCACCAGAAGTGCTAAAAAAAAAAGAACTTGGGTATTGTTTGGATTTTGGTTTTTCTTTTCCTCATTTTCACACCACTCTTGGACACAGTGGGCTTTCCTTATTTTAGAAGTTGTCATAGCTACCTTAATGTTCCAAAACACTACTACATGCTATATTTTACAAAATAGTTTCTGCTCAGAAATGTTAAATAACATTAATAGTTTCTGCTTAAGAATGTTACTTAAATCAGTGCTCTCATGTTTGACAGCAATGAAATGGAAGTTAGCTAAATTTCACTGTCTTTGAAATAAACAGGATACATTTAAATCTGAACAATAATGCAAAAGGAAAATTATCCCACCAATTGCTTTCTTCTGCTTCACAGCCAAAATTTCTCAAACCCCAAACAACTGTATGTCTATTGCTTGTATATGTGCTGTCACTGCATTCATTAATACTACCAGTTCTTTTTTTTCATAATCTAATAATAAGAAAGCCTTTGGGTCCAATATTCATTTTAAATTAAATAAAATGAAAACACAAACCACAAACAACAAAACATTGGGGAAAAAACCCACACACATAAAGGCGATGCGATACTTGAAACGTATCTGAAGAGTGGCTTAAAACCGTTTATTACTACCAGGGTTTTAATAAATATTTCGCTTAAGCATGTTCATATATATGAGAGTTTAACAACATTCAAATATTCTTTAGTAAATAAAACCACATATGAAATATTTAGTTCAACACTTTATGTATATTTCTGGCATAATTAAAAGACAATAGCTCTGGGTAAATAATTATATTACATATTTATAACTGTTGCGAGAATAGACATGTTTTATATAATCTTCAAATTTAAGAAAACAAGATATACATTTGAGAATATTAGAAGAGGACATTCAAATCTTGTAGAAGATTATCCAATCTTTCTTCCAAAAAAACCAAAAATCAAAATAATACAAGTAACTTTCTGGCCCCTTCTTAACCTCCCTGCAATCCTTTTCCCCTTTTACACACACAATGCAGCATCACAACCAATTTGCATGTGCTCCCCCTCTAGAAATGTGTCATCGTAAATAAAAGTGGTTACAAAACTGTCTCCCATCTAAATTAAGAGTTCACTGGACACAAACACATAACTGTGTTTCATTTCATAATTCCTTCTCCAATGTCGAATCTTAAAACTTAGACGACAGGATTAATTGCATTTACGTTCCATAAAAAAAGTGAATCAACCACTTCTTTCAAATTGTCTTTTTCTAGCTGATAAATTACTGAGATAGACTTCTCTCCCACATGCCTTAATGATACTATTCCACTTCACCATTTCTCCAAGTGTCTAGTGGGCACTCAATTAACACTTGTTAAATGAACAACTTTGCTTTTCTTACAAGTAATGTATCTGTAGGTACATTAACATTCGTAATGATTTAAGCGTAAATACAAAAAGTGATCTTTGTAAACAGTTCTCGTATCATACCAAATACCCAAGACAGAATGTTCAATGAAGCATTCAGGTCACTGCTGTTACAACAAACCAAATTAATTATAACTCAAATATATACTCGTTAGCCAAACATATTCTACGAAATATGAGAGCTGCCAATGCAAAAGTCAGAAGGACAATCAGAACAGTTGATCCAGTGTGGTTCATGTTGACTCTTGGTTGCTGTACCCGATTAAAGTCAGTTGAAGACGGAGGCCGTCTCTGACTCTGCTGCTGGGCACGGCGCTGCCGAGGACTCATAGATGTGTTAGTGGACACTGGAGGAGTATGCTCTTGACTGGCTGCTGTACTGCTGCTCTGGGTTTCAGACTAAAAAGGAAACATGGAGAGTTGTGAGGCAAGACACTGTGTAAGATTAGCAAGGAACAAAATCATTAGGACCAAAATGTACTCTTCAGATAACTGCTAATACTTGAAAGCCTGATAATACATGTTGCAAGTAATTACAAGATCGTTATAGACACCATTTAGTCCAAATGCTGCCGTGAAAAGTCTATTTCAAGCTACAAATTAGCAGTTTTAAGGACTTTTTTCTTTTTAAGGAAGAAAGTCTGTCAAACAGTACTTGAATTCTAGATTGTTTCCAAATCATGAGATTTCACATATCATTGTCTACAATTTGCTTAACTTTCTGCAGTTCAATAAATCTTTAATAATCCTCCACATAGTTTAGTCTCTGAGGATTTACACTGTCACCTATACTGAAAAGGAAACAACTTGAAAGAAGTCCAGAGAACTGTATCTAAGCAATGCTGCACAGCTCGCTGTGGACTGCTGGGTCCAAGATTCTGTTCTCATCACCACCAACACCACTGGAAAAAAACAAAACAAAAAACCTGAACACAAAACACCTACCTGATTCCAGCATCAATTACTGAGCACTGTACTTGTGCATGCACATACCCATTTGCCCTCTGCTGGTCAAATACTGGTGTGCTATTGTATGCAGTGAACAAAATAAACATTAGCAACTGATGTTTAGCTCAGGAGAGTATTATTTAAAGAAAACAATTTTCCAGTTGGCAAGGATGAAACTATGGGTTCCAATATTCCATTGTCCTAATCCTCCTTGCAATACTAAAAAGGCTCATACTTCTGACACTTTAGTATTAAAAATAATGACATAGCATAGTTGCTGGAAATAAAACACTTTGCCAAGTTTCAAAGTGTTTAAAAAAACAGTATCTCTGACACAAAGTTATTAATCTGAAGTCATCCTTTGACTTCTCAGAATAGTTTGCAGGTATTACCTACCACTACTCTCCAGAGTTAGCTTTCTCCTCTTTTCCTTCTTCTAAAAGATTATCATTCCGGACACTTTAAGTTTACTTCCAAGCAAAAGCCTTTTAACAGACACAATATCCACAACCCTAAGCTCTGCTTTGGCCAGCTACTATATCCACAAAAGATATCCTTTCCACATGGCGAGATAGGGAATGTCCTCAACTGTGTACCAGACTTGTTGATCCACAAGACATGGCCCTATTGTGAGTCTTTGGCCACATATTCTGCATGTAGGAGAAGAAATTCAAATTTCCACCTAGTCAGTATTTGACTAGCCCAGGTAGAGATGTTCCTTTCCTACCTCCTCATCATTAATATTATTCACTGTTTATCATCAGCATAGGAGTACTGATGTAATTACACATTTGACAACTTGCCTGTTTACACACGTTTCTTGCCTAAGCAAACAAGCAGCTTGGGTAGCTTCAAAGAAAAATGTTATTTTATCAGCAGCGACAGCCAAGAAAAACAGCATGAGCAGCTTGCCATGATTTCCATTACACTGCAGGAGAAAGTCATCCTGCTTCGTACTGAACCCACCTGGAAGCTTCGCATGCCAAGGGAAATAAAGACTTAGGGAAATTGAACCTTTGACAAATGAAGTTCCCCGATTCATCTACAGTCCCATCTTTCAGAAGAGGAGAGGAAGAGAAGTTCATTCAGGAAGCAAAACCAGCAATATTCAGCTTTAGGAAAAGGAATTAAAAAAAAAAGGAGTCTAGAAATATTCCTGATCCATTACATTCACTAACTAAAGTAACTAGCGCTGGCTATCACACACCTGGGTTTCTTCCCAAAATTTCAAATTTAAAAATAAATCAGAAAGGTCCTGTTCTGAATGAGACACAGTGCCATACACTGAATGAATGGAATTGTGATTCAAGAGAAACCTCACTGACAATTGCAAGGTTTGAATTTGGTCTTCAGAGGCAATATATATGCATCAGGACTGCAAAAGACTGACTGCTTCACGCAAAACTGAGCTAACCCACTGCCTTAGGATTCCCAACATAATCCAATGACAAAGTATTAGCAGACATGGAGAAGCAAGATAGATAAGGAAGGAGTGATTATTATCTGATATAAATCTGGGACCAGATGTTACTATATCTTAAATATTCAGAATCACAAAACTGTTGAGGTTGGAAGGGACCATGTCATGGGTTCAGCAGCAGCAGTCATTTTTCTTTAAGCAGTAGCTGGTGTAGCACTGTGTTATGGATTTTTCAG
>JASSUY010035096.1:28418-56560 GCA_032466535.1 Forpus xanthops | reverse complement strand
GCTGAAAAATCCATAACACAGTGCTACACCAGCTACTGCTTAAAGAAAAATGACTGCTGCTGCTGAACCCATGACAGACCACCAGAGGTCATCTAGTCCAACTTCCCTGCTCAAGCATGATCACCTAAAGCACATTACTTGCATCCAGATGCCTCTTGAATATCTCCAGGAAGGAGACTCCGCAACCTCTCTAGGCAACCTATTCCAATAGTCAGTCACTGAGACAGTAAAGAAATTCTTCCTTATGTTCAGGTGGAACTTTCTGTGTTTCAGTTTATGTGCTAATGCTATGTTCTTGTCCTAACATCTCACACTACTGACAAGAGTGTGGCTCCATCCCCATATTTTTTGTTTGAAGACTTAATTGCTAAGAATCCTAAAATATTAAGAAACCTCCAAAATAGCAGACGAGTAGTATTACAGGTTAAAGAAAAAAAAAGAAAAAAGAAAAAAAGAAAATCAATCTTCTTGCCTTCACTTGGGCAAGTTTAGAAATTCTCCTTAAGCAAAAATTTTGAGAGTTGAGGTTTTTGGACTAACGCAAAACCTCACAAGGCAACTTCCATCCAATTTTAAGTCGTTTTCTGCCAAACTATACTGGAAATGTCGGTGATGAAGGCTCAACAGACTAAAACTATTTAATAAGAGCTATGTTGTAATCACCTTGGCATCTGATCTTTATAGTCACTGGATATGCACTTAATGTGTCACAGTATATCTGAAGCTTCTGAAACTGTTAGGACTGGTAGAAACTTTTGCTTCATGGAAATTGGATTTTGATGAGTAAGGCTAGTTCAGTAAAATGAACATAGATTAGATTTAACAAAAAGTTCTATTGTATGACAAAACACAAGTAAGAAAATTTACTCTATATTCAGCTTACTGAAGAATGGTAGCATTCACTGCATCATTTATGGGTGTGTGCAGGCTGTTATTTTGAATTTTTTTATCAGAATGCTGGAAGAATAATCAGAGTGGACATTTTAAAAATATAAAACCTCTAGGAACTCAGAACCACATAAATCCTCTGGGTTAGCGAAGCCTCTCTTAGTTATACTCATGATCACAGAGACACTGAAATAAGAAGGACCAGTGAAATACTTATCTGCCCATGTAATTTCCAACTGAAGAACAGCTGAAGTTTGGCACAGCATGGCTTAACAGCTAACAAGAAAAATGTCTACTTTTAATGAATCAAAGTTGGGCCAAGTACTCCTGATTGCCATTTAAAATCATTGCTGCAGTATTAGAGAACTTAAGACATGGCTTAGTAGTGATAAAAGGAAGTAACTTTTTCACAATATATCATTCAGAACACATTATAAAAAATAAGGGCTTCTATAATCTTGTGTATCAGAACATAGTCTTATTTTCTTACAGAAAGGTCCCTAATCAGTTCAAGATTAGTTGACTTCAGTAACACAGTTTATTTTATCACTTCTCATTATTACACTTCAGCCAGGCAGTACATTAGTGCAGGCCGCTGCTACAGTACACTGCTTAATAACAAGTGTCTTGAGGTTTAATGTATTTCCAGGTTATCAGAAAAAATAGTCTAACCAGTTTTTAACTCATAACTTTGCAATTCTTACCAACTACCAGCTTTATTCATCGACTATAAGCAACAAGGTGGAACATCATTCCACACCAATACACTAAATGCAGGTTGTGACAGGGTGGTAGGATTCAATATTGGGTCTACCTCTGCCCTTTTGTTCTCAAAGGGAATATATTTCAAGTTTGCAAGAGCAAATTTTCTACAGTAGCTTTTAATTAAAACACACATTTGTAGAGTAAGTGGTAAACACTTTATCCAAGAAATGGAACAAATAGTTTTGATATTGCCCTCATTCAATGCTTAAAACTTAGTAAGGTAGAATTAGGTCTTTACACAAGAACTAACATAAACTGATTTTACACATGCAAGAAGCCAAGCCAAGTAGAAAAAAAATCTGAGGTTTCCATATACTCTTTCATGCCACTGCCCCCCTACTTTGAGAAGAGTTCTATTTTACTTTCACATGAGTAAGAAAACAGATAGATAACTCAAATTCTTTAAAGTAGTCTTTCCTGTTACACAATTCTTTATTCCACAGTGTGGTTTTAACTTTTCACTCCCTAATAGCTCCAGAAAGTACCTAACACTCAAAGTGTGGCAGCTCAGAAGCACAGGTATTGCTTCAAACTCAAATTAACAATTATTGAGTGTAACAGTCTGACCCCTTAAAACATGAATCCACTTTTCATCATTTACAGTTCATCACATTTAAATATCCTCACATAAATTTACATGTTTAAATATACCATTTCACTTGGGACTCTTCTGCTGAAAATTAAGTTAATCTTTAATTATTAAATCTGCATAATTGATTAAAACACATTTTTTAGAAATTTAATTAAAAAAAAAAAAAAAAAATCAGTCTCTTTCCTCAAGCAGATGCCAGCAATGCCTTGGTATTTTGGTTAGTTCTACTATATTAGCCAGGATTTGTAATAAGAAGAATAAAATAAAATGGTTTATTAAATCCCAAACAATCTGGAAAAATCCTTATTGTAGGGAAAAAAGTATGCTATTAGCATGTTTATATTTCTACATAGCTAGAAAATATGTTGCAAACATGCAACAGATGGTCTGACGTTATTTGACGTGGTTTAGGTTTTTTAACCTATCTGCAGCCCCATCCTCTCTGAAAAAGACAGCTTAGCTGGGATTTGCCTGCAATTTAGCAGTAAATTTAGATTGCATTTGCCACAGTCATAACAGCAGCTGCCTTGGCCCACTACCAGACTTCAGTCACTTCCAAAACCTTATGTAAGTCCTACACCTAGCAGTATTAAACCATAAGTGTTATACTTCAAACCGTAAGAATATTTTAGATTCAATTAAGAGGTTATAAAACCCAGGAAGATATTTTTAATTAATATTTAAGTGCTACAAATTATCACTGAAACATTTTTTTTGCCTCTGGCTAAGAATTCTAGTCCAAAATCTTGTATTATGCAGATGGTAAATTGTAGTATTTCAAATACCATAATACTTTAATGAACTGTTAACCCATACATTAAAGGAACCAGTAGGAACAAGAACTGCTAAAAGAGCATTACTTGTTTTAATTTAAGAGAAGTAAAGAGATCACTATTCCTAAAGTGATTGAGCATACTATTTGCTAAAGTTTACACATATAAAATTACACAGAAATTCTAAAAGAAAGTACAAACTACATACTCTTAATGAAGCCTCCAATCAGCTTAATGACTGCATGTTCAAACTATGGCTGAACTTGCAGTGATAAATAAAGCTAAAAGACAGACCATACCGTTGCATTTGTTGGATCCTGGAATGCTCTAGCTGCACCACCCTGCTGGGGCTCAGATGCAGTGGCAGAGTGGCTCAATCCTGATGTGTTTGAGGGTCCAGCATCAGACTTCCTGGATGAACTGACTTCTGCCTACAAGGAGTACATATGTAGGCTTCAGAGACAAGATCAAAATTGCTCCAAAAAGGTTTGGCTTATTTGGGAATGTGAATTTTAACATATACAGAATACGAGACTTACTGAAATGTAATAATCAATTAACACCAACTGCATTTCAATTACGCACCAATACGCTTAAGAAATTCTCTTTAGAAATAAACTTATGCTTGTGCATCTGTAGTCTGAAGTAACAATTTTGTTTTCATGTAATAAGCATAACATTCAAAAAATGCACAGCTGTACAGAGTAAAAAAAAAATTCTTTAGAAATCCAGGACATAATGCCAGAAGTAACAGCATTTTTTAAACCTTCTGTTTCTCACGTCTTTAAATGAATGCTGATTACTACTGTCACAAGTGAACTAAAATAGCCTGTTTCTCAGCATGGCTAACTAGCCTGGTTAAGTGCTAACAATGTGGCTACACTGGTTCCAGCACTGCAGCTGCCTTATAGCCAGAGTGGGCATACAAGCAGGGCATTACACTGTGTCAGCCACGCATGCCCTAATTTTCAGTATTTAAATTTCAGAGAAAGCAGAACAGAAGAGAAAAAAAGACCAAAAAAACCACACCACAAAACCAAGTCTTGTAATAGTGCTTCTGTACACATTTATAAAATGTCTAATAAGCATCAATTCTCAGAATTTACATTTTACGCTTTTGGAAATTTGAGACAATCAGCAGTGACATGTAAAGGATCACGAAGAAACCTCTTGTTAAAACAATATATATGCCTGCAATAATCTCTTGGGAATAGAAAAGGACATAGCTTCATAGTCCTCAACTGAAATTTATACGTAAAAAAAAATCATGACTAGATCAATTTTTATCAGCAAAGAAGTCACCTTCCAAGTCATGTATCTAGATTTCGATTGGTTATAAAGTTGACAATTCCAAATCTAACACTTGTTTTCAAATGCAGACGTAAGTAGTGGTGGTAGTAGTAGTTCAAAATACAAACAATGTATTAGAAACCAACCAGTTATGGTGATAACAAGCTGATAAGATCACAAAATAATAATATTCTTTGATTATTCTATTTTGTGCGGAATTAATGCACACCAAGAAGAAGGGAATTTATCCCAGGAGAAGCCAAAAAAATATGTCACTGAAACAACCTGAAGATTAAGTTTTAAAAACACAATCTGACAACACTGTGTTCTTTTGCACTTGACTATTCTAACACTGGGTAAGACAAGTTATGACTCAAATACAGACCACCAATGAAACAACACAGGATTATGAATAATTTAAGCAGGAATGGATCACTAGATGCCACCTGGTCCAGCTCCCTCCTCAAAATAAGAGTCATGTTCAGTCATCTCCAAAGCAAGACATTCCACATCTTCTGACAGGCATATGACAAGCCGTAGGGTGAATTTTCCTCTCCCATACCCAGTTGTACGTTCCTTCACCAGAACCTGTGACCACTGCTTTTCATACTTCTGCTTTTTCCAAGAGTTCAGTCTTTATAAAGCACATACACAACAAAATGTTCATCTGATTCACTTTCATTTATGAAAGTACTAAGTCTAGCGTGCCAGACTGAATTTGGACTAAAATTCAAGAAAAGAGAGCACTTGGAAGTTCCTAAAACTGAAATACCTTTCTTTGTCACTCAGTCTCTATTTCCTCCAGCCTTTACCTGTGCTTCCAGAAAACTTGGAGACAACACAGTCATCAAGTGAAGAAAAAAAAAAAATCATTATATTTAGATGCAACGAGGGTAAGTGGAGAACTAATTTCATGGCAAGATATGCCTTGTGATGCCAATATGTAGGTAAACCATGTTGTGTCACAGTAATGCATATGCTGTTAGTCATCTACCTTCCTTTTTGCTTTTAAGTAGAGTGGAGCTCTCAAAGTGCAGAAAACAATTTGCAAGTCAATGTAAAACTGATTTTAAAAAAGTAATTTTCTATTCAAACAGTCAGGAACAAAGGTGAAGGCTCACAGAAGCAGGAAAACTATAATGAGGAAATGTAGGTTGTTACTTTTTCCTCCTGAATTTCATATTCCTTCCTCAATAATACACACGGGTATTTTTTTAAAAGTTACTATTTTGCTTATACGTGAAATGATTTCTCACAATCCCAGGATCATCTATAAAAACTCAGGAAATCTCTTTTTCATTAGCAGCAATTGCTACTATGTTTGCTAGTAGACAGGTGCTCTCAAATTATACAATCAGCTATCTGATGTCAAATCTTACTCCATAAATTGACATGGAATATATCCAGATGATTCCTACCTTTTGTACTCCTTGCTAGTAATTCATACGATTAGTTTACTACAAACACATTCATTGAATGCCTCAGCCTAACATCAAACAAACAATAATAAATTCAAGCAAAGCAGAGAAGCAGGAAGCTTAAAAGAATTTAATCTCAAAAAATTAATTTAAGAAAGGGAGGTAAGGCGCAACCAGAAGACAGACTGTTTCACCTTGTAAAAAACCCACAGTGGATTGCAAGACTGAAGAAACCTAAGCCTTTTGCTCATTTTTCCTTTGCTTAGTGCTTGTAATTAGGATGTAGAATTAAACATGTGGATACATGGAACACATCAATATTCTTTAGAGATTAATGTCTCTAAGTCTGTCATTTTAAAACTGAAAAAGGTATGAAATGTAAGAGCTCTTCTTAAAAAAAGAGAACTATATACTCTGCTATTTCTAGAATTTCTGTGACAAATATTAACAGTTCTTAAGTAGAAATACAGTTTTTAACCCTTGTGAAAAAAAGCCAGGAGCAGGCAGTCCATTGCTTTTCCAAGTAGCTCAATTTCAAAACTGTTTCCTCATCTTTTCAAAGATTTGAGACTTTTTTTCATAAGCGTTATCATACACAGACCCAACCATGTCAACATGTCTAGATGTGAGATCACACAGAAATGCACAGGTCCTGCTCAGCAGGACGCAATCTTTACTCTCATGGCACACAAGAAAAAAAAAGTAGTCCTTAGGACATTGTTAGGAGAACATTGGTGACAAAAGGGGACGTATTAGCACCCCTGACCTTAGTATCTATCCTGCACCAATGCCACATTGTGATACTATATTTCACTGTACTTTCCTGCCCTCATGCACAGCAGTCTTCCTTAGTGGCCGATTTTAGAGTTTAGTGGAAAACCCAGTGAAAAACAACCCTGTGCATGCAAGACATGCAATTTTCTAAGGCACGTATATGACTGAACAAACCTTACTTTCAGTGAAACACAAGCTAGAGAACACATTTTTGCATAACAGCAACTTCCATACCAGAGCTCAACTTTCAGTATCTTCAGCTGCAGAGTAGTTCAAAAGAATTTGCAATCATTTTTCAGTAGGAATATGTTTTATCCCTTCCATAAGCCAAAAGAAGAAAAAAAAAAAAATCACAAAGGAAAAAAAAAAATTAGGTTAGCTTAGCCCAAAGTTTCCTAATACTTTTATGATAACACTAGTTCTGGAGAATTTAATCAAGTTATTAGTGACTGAAAACAAGGAAGTAAAAGTGGCATAGTCAGGCAGTTCTTACCACAGTGCTCACCACTGAAATTAAAAACTAAGCAGTCAGTGCTTGAGATGCACAATTTATTAATTGGTACATTGCAAAAGATCCACTTCTATTTTTCTCTTTCAAACTGCCCTAAAAAAACAGACTTCCACAGAGTGACTGCTGAAGGTTTATGAAATGATGAATGTTTCTGCAATTTACAAGGCTTTCCCCTCTTTTTTTTTATTTTTTTTTTTAACTCTATGCAACAAAGATAAAAATGTAAAATGGTGACTTCACCTTGAAGCTAATTTGTCTGGCAAGTTCTTTAGCCTCCTTGTCCGCCTGGCTTGACACTCTTCCGGATGTTAGTGGTAAGAGAGCTGTCTTCATGGATGTGCCACACATTTCACAACAGAAGTCTTGAGACCTGGCCACAAATGTCATAACTCAGAACAGAGCACTCTCATAACGTTCTTGTGTGCTTGTTGTCAAGTGTAATAGCTTAAAAGCACTTCCCTCAACCCCAAATCACATTATCTTGGAAAAACATGTTGAGAACTGTATACATATCCCCTCATGTAATTTAGAAAAACATTTGCAATTTATTTACATAGTCATTATCTATACTTTATTAATAATTTGTTACCCTTTTAAAACTTTATATCTACAGCAAATTAAAAATGTCAATTATCAAGACCTAACTATTATCAGAAATATTAAATTTGATCCAGGAGCTTGCACTTCAAAACCAGGAATTTCAGCTTCTACAAGAGCATTACCTGCCCTCTCTAGCACACATAATTTGTCTATAGGGTACACTGCAGGCAGCTCTCCAAAACCAGTAAGAAATCCCACAGTCTTGATAATACAGTATCAAAACCAACCCACTAAAATCAATCCCTAAGCAGGATTTATTAGCTTTGACTCAGTGCCATGCTAACTGGGAAGCTGTAGCTTCTGATTGGCCCAGAGTACAGGCAGAATAAGCTCACATATGCCCGCAAAATAAGGTACTGGTTACAATTTGGAATACAGTCACTTCACTTATAAGATTGGGATATGGTCTTTCAAATACCTTCTCCTCCCCAGGTGGGAAAAGGAGAAAGATAAACACCTCACAGGTCAAAGAATTAATTTAAACATAATCACAGAATCATTGAGGTGAGGAGTGACCTCTAGAGATCATTTAGTCCAGTCTCCTTGCTCAAAGTGGGATCAAGCAAAACACATTGCTCAGGTCTGTTTCCAGTTGTATTTTTAATACGCTCAAGGATAGAGACTACCACTTCTCTCTCGGCAACCTGTTCTTTGACAATCTGGGCTGGTGCTTTGACCATCTCCAGGGTAAAAAAAACCAAACCAAAACAAAACTGTTTTCTTGCATTGACTGAATTTTGTGGTCTCAGTTTGTGACCACTGCCTCTTGTCCTGCCACTGGATGCTACTCAGAAGAGCCTGGCTCTGCCTTCTTTACATGTTCCTTTGAGGTATCTGTACAGATGGATGAGATCCCCTGAGCCTTCTCTTCTCCAGGCTGAATGCTCCCAGCCTCTCCTTATATGAAAGGTGTTCTAGCTCCTCAATCATCTTCATGGACCTGCACTTGATTAGCTCTAGTAAATCTGCATCTTCCTTGTATCCTGATCTGGACCCAGCATTCAAGATACCTTTCCTCTGTATCCAGCACTGGTGAGACCACAACCCTCTACCTGATGGCAATGCTCATCCTAACGGAGCCCAGGATACCATTAGCAGCAAGGGCACATTGCTGCCTCATGACCAGCTTGGTAACTACCAGGACCCCCAGATCCTCCCCTTCCAAGCTCCCTCCCAGCTGGTTGGCTGGTGTTACTCCTCCCTAAGAGCAGAATTTCTCTTCACTGAGTCTGAGATTACTCCAGCCCGCTGTAATTCCTCTGGATGTCAGCATAACCTTCTGGAGTATCAGCCACTCCTCCCAGAATTGTATCATCTGCAAATCTGCTGCCAATCATCCAGGTCATTAATGACATTGAATAGCACTGGCTCCAGTACTGACCCCTAGAGCACACCAGCAGTGAGCAGCCTGCAGCTGGATTTTGTGCTGCTTACCACAATCCTTTGAGCTAGGCAGTTCAGCCAGTTCTTAATCCACTTTACTGTCCCCACTGACGTAGGCTGTACTTCATGAGTTTCTTCTCTAAGAGCATGGTAAGGAAGGCAACACCAAAAACCCTTGTACACTGAGATAATAATTTCACCATAGTCACAAATCTGATTCTAAGTTCATTTCCTAAAAATCATTCAGAAGCAGCTGCTTCAGATTTTTTTGTTATTGTAGTATTATTATTGTCTTAAGGGACAAAATGCATCATTATCTTGGTTGTTTTCTCCCCTACTTACACTTACTATCAATTTAAACATGCTCATTTTCCCCCCATGCTGCAACTACCACTGTATCGCAATGTTAATTACATCTCTACACCTGAATTTCAGACAAACCTCTAACTTGACTACACAATGCTGAAGGGAACATAGCCCTCTCAAAGTATCTTGTTTGACCGTAAATTCAGAGTTTGCACAATATTCAGAAAGAAAAATCCCAAACTATATATATATATATATATATATACACACACACAAGGCAGAAAGCTTTTTTTTATATTTGGAATAAATGCAAGAGAACAGACTGAAGTGACTTTACTTTCTACTCAATGCTTCACCCTAAAAGAAAGTACATATATATGTACATACATTAACAAACTCAGTACTTACTTCTTTGCAAGAGCTCTTCTTTCTTCTGGTGTATAATCCAGAGATCCTATTGCTCCTTCGCCTTTGGTCGGCATAAATCCAATAATGGCTAGTAAAGCTGTTCTTACTGAAACAGGAAAACGGAGATACAAACAAGATTGGAGAAACAACTATTATGTCATCTCATATACACTCAATATAGAAAAGTTGCAGTTCTGCCTGCAAAACTTCATTTTTTCCAAGGGAGTAATCTGAATTTCCTACAAGCATCACTAGGGGTTTCTGGTATGTAGCAAGGCTTTGTTCAATTTTTAGACTCCACATTACAAATGAAATGCCTTATTCTTCCATCAACCAACACAGAAAAGAAAAATTGTCACAAGAATCTTGCAACAATATAAAGATTAGAATTCCAAACTTTAAAAATGGGCTCTGAAAAAAAAAAAAATGGAAACACAAAACTAACATATAAATTGTGGAGGAGGAGGGAAGAAAGAGAAGAGGGGGATTCCTTACAGGGTTTTTTTGTTTTGGTTTTTGTGTGTGTGTGTGTGTGTGTGTGTGTGTGTGTGTGTGTGTGTGTGTATGTGCGCATGCATGCATTTTCTTCTATTACAGACACGAATTTTGCGATTCAGTGCTCACAAGCTCAGTGGTTTTCTTCTATGCAATGTACTGCAGAATTTGCTCCTTTTATGTCATCATGCCAGGGAAGGAGCTCACTTAAATACTAGTAAGAGCTCATCCAGACTGAACTGTCATCCAAAACACCTCTGACAATATCTGTCCTTCAATTTCGTTTTACATAGTCATGATATTTAAGAATTCAAGACATCTTGTGAGCCAATTTAGTAAGTGTACCACAAAATAGAGATAGGATATTTATGCCCCCTATTTAGAAGACAGTATTTTCTACTCTTTAAAAAAAAACATAGGAGACTTTATGAAAGTTGAAGAGTGGTCTGACAGAAAATTTCTAAGACCTTATTAACATATTTTAAAGATGCAACTGATATCCAAAAAAGTAACTGATGTACTGAACTTAGCAAAACTAAAATTATAAACACAGAAATATTGCCTTGGATGAACTGTACCAACTCTCCATTTCTTTAATAATGAAACATAAAAAAAAAAAAAAAAAAAGCCAAATGTAGAAACATTCAGTTACTCTGAATTCAGACCACATGTCTGTCTTCCTGAGTGTCCGGAAGTACAGCATTAGAATTAAAAGCTGACCACACTCCCTTCTATTCAGCTGGTTTCAGTAATTATTCAAAAAGGGGTTAATTAGGATGTAAAGTATTTTCATAAGAACAACTGAAAAAAACTACCATAAAACAAAACCAAAGAATACTTTAAATAGTCTGAGAAATCTTAATGCTTGTGCATCCAAATAAATAAAGGCTTACCATTTTGCTTCAGTTTCTCAGTCCTTTCACCCCACAGTTATTTAATACCGTTCCCAAATCCTCCTATGTCACTCCTTCATTACTTCACATTTCTTGAATATTCCAAAATTTTCAGTCTCTCAAAATCCATGTCCTTTTCCACTATAAATGTTCTTTGTGAGTTTTGTTTTTTTTTTTCAATTTAAAGGTCTAGTTGCTTGTTGGGGTTAACATTTTCAAAATAAATGTTACTTACTACTCCATGATGGTTGCCAAGTTTCAGGATGATGCCCTGAGATGCTTAAACAAATTTTCTTCCCCACTTCAAACCTGCCATTGGCCTTCAAAGGAAGAAAGAGGATACAATAAAACATGCTGAAAGTTAGCTCTTGGGTTTTGGTACATGTTGTAAATATCCTGATCAAACAAATACATATGCAAACAACACTTGATAATGACATTACCGTCAACCTCATAAAACTGTCATTCAGCCTTCTGAACAAAGTCTGCCATCTGCCTCTATTTATGCATGAAGAAACCCTTAACTGATACCTCACATATCCCAGCGTAATATGGTGGCTTGCCTGCTGCTCATGTAACCCGCATACAACATGCGAAGAGCCTGAAAAGCTATAGCTCTATGAAACCAAGTACACATGCAGGGCTTTGCCTCAAACTGTAGGTCTGCCTTCCTACACGTGACCAATGTCTCCAACAGAGACCAAGCAGGCCCATAGGGAGAACAGAAGATTAGACAATCACATCAGCAGTGTCATTCCCCCTTGAAGAAAATTTACATTTATCAGGTTCAAAGTTAGACACAATTACAGAATACCAAAGTCATTTTGAAAGACTTCTGGTCTTAAATTGGCAGCATTAACTGTACTATGCCACCTTTCTTACAAAAACTACCTTAAATTCCAAGAATCTCCCTCTCAGACCTCTACAGTTAAACTGATGATGTAAAAAGAAGAAACTAGTAAACATGCTTACCGTCAGCAAAATAATGCTGGGTGGTTTCATGGGATATTCAGGTGGTAGTACTATTCGCCCATGATAAACCCCTCCGTCAAAATCTGAATCTGGAGGTCCTCTAACAGTGAAGTGCCATTCAAAAAGATTATCCTAAAACACCCCCAACAAAGGGAGAAGACCAAAAAAAAATGTTATCAAAGAAGTAGACAACTAAAAACCATTTTCCTGAATAAGGACACGCTAAAGAAACAGTGCCCAGTGTAAGTTTTAAGAAATCAAAATCAACTGAAGAGTAAGACAACCAACACAGTACCAAGAGTCCGGTTAAGAGGATAAAATATTGTAGATTTCTGGTAATTTTCTTACACAATGGCTTTGTTGAAACCCCCAAGTTCAAGCTCTTCATTCTAGTTGTGTTAATTATGACAAGAGTTTTATTACCCAACAGATGGAAAACAGAGTCAACTAAGGGAAAACTAGGTCTTTGCCCCAGTGAGTAATAATTTCTGGTGAACTGATGGAGACCCATTCAAGGAAGAACATTAACAAGTCTCTCCAAAGCTCCTTCCACAGTCAACTCAGCACTGGGACTTGACTAACATCCCAGAGAATTCTCATCCTCTTTTGCTTGTCCATAAACAATTTTGAAATAGCTATTGTGCCCTACTGCACAACAGGTACACTTTGAAATTCTGAATATCATTTTCATCAGACATATAACTAACTTCTCTTTGAGAACTGTTTCTTTGGAGTTCTGTGGTTTGCTCTGTGTATCAGATCTCATGCTGCCCACACTGAATATTTACAAGCAGAACAACTCCTACTGTTAGGACAGAAGTGCAAATGAGGCTTGCTGTCAGTAAATGAGAGCTCTCAACTAACGCTGAACACTATCACAGGGCTATGACTGCCAAGCTAGTTACAACTTTTTCAGGGATGGGGGAGTCAACATTTCCAGCATTTCCTTTCATCTGCTACTGTTCTCTTCCCAGCAAGTCACTGCTCTAACTCAGAAATAAGACCTTCATGTAAGTTACAAGTAATAGCATGAATTAAACTAGTATTTCTCCACAGGAAGGGAAAACACAAGGTGCAGTCAAAAATCATTCAATAATAAAGTACATTCTGTAGCACCTATTTTCCATATGTATACTAAGTGTGCTATGCATTTCTATGAACAGCTACATCAAACCCTGAAATGAATACAACAGAACAGTGCTTTTTTTTATTATTCCAGAGAAATAGAAGGAGCTTCTGCTTAGCTTTTAGCCATCAGATCTTCGCTATCCTCTCAGTCCAAAAAACTTAACTGGATGTTCAGAAGACTTCAAGAAACTACTGTTTAAGTGGAATATAAGCAGTCTCTCTTATAATGCATCCAGAGTTGCTTTTTCACAAGTGTTTTCATAGGCAAGATCCTCAAAGATCACCTAGGCCTGAGTGCCTGAGCCAGATGTCACGTTTGGGTTTAAAAAGCTTAACTTAAACATAATGCGTTTATGCAGTCTCGGGAAGGAGGAAGTGGAACAAACATATTTTAACTGCGCAATAAAATTACTCAGATATAGTGTAAAACTGATATCATGTACTTTCAGCAACAACCTGAAACTACAATACCATTAAAGTGGAATTCTGCTGCTAATTTTCATCATAGGAAAAAAATTGCTGAACCAATGTTAAAAGGTCTGCAAGTACTTAAATATGTACTTTTTAAATACATATGCATACAGAGAACTTAGCCTAATTACAGGCTCTTGCAAACACACAGAGAAACAAACCTCCAAAGGCTGCGCATGATAATGATCTGTAGGATCCTTCAGCTCTGCAGCCTCCTTCATCAAACGTTTGACAGCTGAAAAAGAGAAAGTTTAAGACATGAAAATAAAGAAAAAAAAATTACATGTTTTGCATACAAAAATACATAAACAGTTCTTGAAGAGCTCCTTTCAGCTAACAAATCTTTTCTAGCACATACCAGCTTCCGCACTGGAGCTCTGATCCAAGACACAATGCAAACTACTCACACTGAATAAACCTTAAGTGAGTTACACAAGCACAAAGTTATGAAAAATATGTTGAATGGTCACAGTTTCTCAACAATAAACACTGGAGCTAAAGTAGTTTTTCATTTCCTGATAGTCAGAGAAAGGTTTGTACCCAGCCTACCACCTTAAAAGTGGGCAAAGGATCTTTGGTGGTGCACATCAGATTTGTCCCAGGAGAAACAGCCTTTTGGCCGCATAGCTCCAAGGCTGTACCCTGGGTGTGAGTACCAGAGGCTGGGAGGCAGAACAGAATGAAGGGTTTGCATGAGAAGTAACAGACAGAAACCAGGTGGGGAAAATTAGCAAGTGGGCTCCTGTCAAGTAGAATTTTAAACGGAAGCAGCTTAAAGTACGTATTTTTATCACATATTTGACAGTGACATTGTATGCACTTTTTCATGGCATTAGCTTATTATCAAGAAGCCAGACTATAGATACCTTCAGCCAGCAAAAAATGCTGAAAGAGTATGAAATATTCCACTGTCAGAGCATGAAATACAGCAAAATACCTAATTTAGCTTCAGTGTAATAGAAATAACTTTCTTGTAAGAAGTTTTCAGTATTAAGCAACCTAGGGTATCTCAAGCAGCACAAGTCTATGAAGAAAGGCTGAGAGGTGGGGTTGTTCAGCCTGAATAGAAGGCTCCAGGAAGACTTCACTGGGGCCTTTCATACTTTAGAGGGACTTCTAAGACAGAAGAGAGACTTTTTACCACAGCCTATAGTAACAGGACACAGGGAAATGGTTTTAAACAGAAATATGGTAGAATTTAGACCGGGCACTAGTAAGAAATTTGTCACTATGAGGGTGGTGAGGCACTGGTGCAGGTTGCCCAGTGAAGCTGTGGCTGCCCCATCCCTGGCAGTGTTCAAGGCCAGGCTGGACGGGGCTTTGAGCAAACTGGTCTAGTGTGAGGTGTCTCCATTCATGGCAGAAGGGTTGAAACTAGATGAACTTTAAGGTTCCTTCCAACTCAAACCATTCCACTATTCTGTTTCCACACTCCAGAATGTCAACTGACAGGACGCAAAGAACAGTCTGAACCAATAAAAGTTCGTTCTGAGAATGTGTGATTCAGTGAAGAGATCATTAAAACTGTTCCTTCTTTAAGCATAGCTGCAGCATTTATTAACACAGCCCCTTCTTTGGCTAGTGAAAGCTGCAACAGATTAAAAAAACAGTCAAACGCACCATAATTCACAGTCTGCCTACAACAAGTCCATGACATTCTTTTCTAAACTTCATTAAAAAGAACTTTGATGCAAAATATGGTATTTCAACCCACTTGAAATCACACTGAGTCATCTGAACAAACATTTAGCAATGGCAATTCTGAAAAATAAGAATGGTTTGGGTCTATTCAAAATGAAGAATTACAAACTGTCAATAGTCAGAAAGTATCACCAATTCAGACAAAACAAATTTCAAATCAAGACATTCTATCTTTCAAAGACAGGTTTTAGACAAAATAATCAAGGTATTTTTTAATGTGGCGTGACAGCATGAAAAAGAACCATCCTTTCATAGGTACACTCATAGGTAACAATTTATCATAATGTTCATTGAAATTACACGCTGAGGAAATTAAGCTTCTGGGCTGACTCTAAAAAGTAAAGTTTCTGTCCTGGGAGGAGTTGAAGGATCTTTCCACTGCTCTGGGGAACAAAAGAAAGAGCCGATACTATGGGCCTGAGGCTCTGCCTGACAATCAGGCTCTTATATTACACCAAACTTACTGAATTCTTCTGAAAAGCAAAAATGTGTATGTTAAAATTCTGAGAATCAGTTTTAAAGCCACCAGCTTCCCTAAGGACTGAGCAGTGGTGGCATAACAATTAATGAGCAAAACTTGTTTAACATATGTATGTATGATTTTTAGATTTATTTCTTTCAAAAATTGTTCTCTGGTCAAATCCTGCTTCTTACTGAAGTTTACTTTAAGCTATCCTGAAATGTCTGTTCAGCACAACTGCTTATCTTGGATAACACGGGTAGAGGTGAGATGGGTGATACTAACCAAACCCAAGTTAGGAGGTCTCAGTTCAGCAAGGCTCAGCCCCCAGGTACTTCATCACACGAAGAGACAGAATTTTGTGCACACAAAGATGACTGCAGGATCATCAGTGAAACAAATTCACGTTTAAGTGAATAAGAATAAAACAACCTGACAACTTTTCCTGTTTCAGCAAATGCTTTCTACCTTTTTTATTTTTTAATGGCTCCTTTTTTTTTTTTTTTCTTCATTTAAAATAAGACTTAGAAGTCTACTCAAGAGAAATACAGAAAAAAGGAGTAATTTTATCCCCATGGCTGACCAAAGCAGCATAGGTAAGGATACAATTTACTTATCAGATCCAGGTTTTCCTATGAATTAGTGAAACTTTTGCAAAGTTTCTCTGGGATGAAGGGGTTTATAACTACTCTGCCCACTTCAGCTATTAGTAAAATACAAGTCAAGTTCATTATGTGTTTGTCTATTAATAATGCTACTATGTACAATTTTGGAAAAAGATAATAATATTAGAAAAATAAGAAGTTTGAAACCATATGATCAACTGAATTGAGCATCAAGGCCCTTCAATTAGATGACGTGTGTCATGGATGACACTTTGGGAAAGTATTTTTTAAATCCAGCTGGCTTTGAGATTTCCCCCTCTGCTCAACACCCGACCACTGAGCCAAGAGTCTCTGTCCCATGGTGGGTGCAACCCACCGAGCTCACAGTGCACAGTGTCACCTGCTGAACCACCACCACAACCAGCCCTCACAGCAGCCCAAAGGACCTGGGAACCTATTCAATCAAAGTGTCTGTATTTGCATTCAAACTAAAATCCCTAATTTCACATAATAGTGAATCACAGGCAGTCAGCAGTTCAACTTCACAAAGACAGGATCATGCAATTTAAAATAAGGCCGGACTCACTTATGTGTAAAGTACATATTATTTCTTGTAAGACAAGACTGATGAGCTTTGAAATTTTAAGTCAAAAAAAAAAAAAAAAATCCCTTTAAGTGATGTGATCACTAAAGCATGCAAGAAAACATTTAAATCAAAGAGTCATAGGAGGGGCTTCAGCCAAAAGTATCCTGACATATAAATTAGAATCCTTTAGCAGAATAGAGTATCAAATGGTACCTACTCTAGAAATAAAACCACATTACCAAGCTTTCAAGTGAGATCCGTATTATTAAAGTCTTTGCCTCTACTTCTGCATTCTTCGTGTTTATTCATTTTGCCCTGCCTTTCTTAACCTAAGTTCACATCTGTCTTTAAATAGATTTCTGAGCTCCTGTATATATTTTGTATGCCATTTCATAAAAATATAGAATCACAAAATAGTTAGGGTTGGAAAGGACCTTAAGATCATCTAGTTCCAACCCCCAATATTTTAATAAGTTTTGCACAGCAGTTTACAGTTACTTAAACTTTAATCATGCCCACATTTAAAGTTTCATTGTGCAATGATACCTGATCCTTCAGAACAACATGTCTTAGTCCAAAATAAAACCTCTGAAGAGAAATGAAACTGCCAGTTGGGCAAGCCCTTAAACAACTGATGAGGAGAACATACTGCATATTTGTTTCTTTAAAGCTCTTTTACAAAGCACTCCTTACTGCTCAGTCTATGACAGGACAGTGCTCTGACAATTCAGCAATAGGGGAATGTAGAAACAGGCATACTTTTAACAGATCATGCAAAGATTTCCAGATTTTTCAGTCTTCTGAAACTAAGGAAGCCAGCAGTGGAAGAAACCCATAACATTACCAATCTTTCCCATACCACTAGTGACTGCCTTATCAAACCTACATCCTCCAGCACTAGAGGAATGGGAAAAATAAGAGTTAAAACTTCAGCTCTGGGTGATCAGCATCGCCATTTTTAAGTCATCTCTATCAAAATCTACCATAGTTTCACTATTGCAAATACCATAATCTGTAGAACACTATTTCTCCATACTAGAGAATTAGTTTTCTAACTAAACACAAATGGAAACAATTAAGTCCCTCATCACTCACTGCTTCTGTGCTGTTTTCCACTAGTCAAGTTCCCATTTTATGCTGATCACATATAACAAGACAAAAAACACTTGCTCCTACAAAACTGAAGTGTACAGTGACAGAACTGCACAACTGCCTGGGCCAACCATAGGTTCCAAAATTGCTTTTCTTTTAAGATTTGGTTTGACAGTTCCTTTGACATGGTCAAGGGCTTTTCCCAAGACCCACAAGCCTCCTGAACAGCTGCTTCACATCTTAACAGTCTTATGTTATCCTTTTTCAAGGCTCACAAGCCTCCTGTACTTACCTATTCATGATCATAAACAACCAAATTTTTATTAGTCCATTCTCTTTCACTGTCAGAAATGACAGGCCTTTAGTCCTCACTTCCCTCAGAGCAGCAGGAAGTACAGTACTCTTCTGTAGCTAAAATTCAAAACAACTGTTCAGCCAACACAAAGGGAGATAAAACAAATGTAAGGTGCTTGTTGAATACACCAACATGCAACAATGTCTTCACTCTTAATCAATTTTTAACATCCACTTAACTTTTTATTTTTACAAAATCTATATTTCATACCTGGAAAGCACTAAGCACTTACTGGCTATTTTCTACTAACCATTTTTTAACAACAAAGAACTGATGCATGCTTGCTGACAAGGAACACTTCTTACTCGTATGGAGTGGAGAAGGAAGTATAGTTTATGGGAAAGGCAGTAAATGTCCTGAAAATGACAGCTAAGAGGATCACAATCTCAGCACATTATCAATCAGAAACCAAAAGCCCTGTTCCTGAACAGCAAATGGAGGCCATGCCTCCCCTCACATGCTCTCCCCAGACTTCCACTAGTCAAATTCTAGGTGGGGAGGTCAGCTGAAAATAAAATAAAAACCCTGCCAAAACTAACATAAACCGGCACTATTGTTCATAGGCTGGACACTCTAAGTGGCTGTTCACAGTTTTTCAGCAACCGTAATGTCCTACCTGAAAGGGAGAGACTGTTGCTACAAAACATTGACTATGAGATTTGGTAGCTGATCCTGCAGCAGGCTAAGGATAACAACTCTTAGGAAAAAAAGCAAAGAGATTATTCCAAATAGCTCTCTTACAAATTTCTGAAAATAGGGATGTTCCTGAAGGATGAAAAAGATGAAGTCTGTGCTTCAGTCAGCCAAGCTTTAATATTGACAAGAGAGGTTTATCAGCCATATGGTGGCAGGCTGATATACATTGACTAATCCATTTTGAAATCCTAAGACAGAAAATAGCTTGCCCTTTTATAAATGCCAAAAATATAAACAAAAATATGAAGCAACAGCTTAAAAGGCTTTGCCTTATTGAAGCACTATGAAACATAGAGTTTGACAATTCCTTCCCTTCCAAAAATTAATAGTCTTTTGGAGAAGAAATAAAGATACATTGATAGATGGTGTGAGAAGATAGCTTCAGGTGAATGCCACTACACCTTCTTGCTCTCACAGAGGGTAACTGACAGAGCCAAGCAGCTGCTTAGCACACCACCCTCGCCAAGCCCCGACCTTCAGTGGTGACTATGTGTACCTACAGTAAACTGAGACCTGCTAAGGACACCAGCTGTGTTGCTTCTCATCAACAGAGACACAGCATGCAGTGGAACAACTTGTTTCGCATTGTGGAGAGTTTCCATTTTTCAGATATGTTTGTTTGAACTAACATTAGCTGCACAAAATGGAACAAGGAAGATGAATATATTGACCAGGAGCAATCAGAGCAGAAGCTGTGTAGCAACACTTCTCTTTATGTGGTCTATTTGAAAGCACACAGAAAGAAAGGCACTAGAGAGCTTAACTGATCCTCATCAATCTGGCATAGCACGCCTACTCAGGGAAGAGGGATCCATGTAGCCACATATAACCACAGAAAAACTTCAGCTCCTGTCATCGCTCTACAAGAGAATATGGCTTGAAAGGAAGGTCAATAAAGCCACAGGTTTATTTAACAAGGTTTTCCAATTTAAAATGTGTTTTCCTCTATGGTAAAGACTAGTATAATCATTTATACTAAAACTGAAAGTAGTATTTGCTCTTTCTGCTGAGCAGGAAAAAAGTCACCATCTGCAAACAGTTTGCTCAAGTCCAAAAGCAAATCTGAACAGAAGCTTCTTGCGCAGGTACAAAACAATTACTTTCGTCACTCTGTCTCAAAATAGCACATTCCAAATCCCTAAAGCTGACCAGGACCTAAAGGTTAGCACCTTGATTCTTCCTCTATTCAAGTCAAAGCAACAGGAACAAGCACAAGGACAGCTACCAGTTCTAACACCTTTACACAGCTCAGTTACCAAGACAATCCCTTCAGTCCGCAGATGACACAACCATTTGAAATAGGAAACGTGGTGTGGGTTTGGCTTCAGGCATTTCAGTGCATTGACATCAATTAAGACCACCTTAATATAAGAATGATCTACATTTCCATCTTATGCCTTCAGTTAAGTGGCAAGTGTAAGATTGATACCATCATTAAACTGCACATCTAACATATAAGAATTTGTAAAACAGACACAAAAATATTAAGTCATTGCATATGCTTATCTACCTGGGTAGCAAGAAAAGTGATGCACTAAAAGCAATGGCTATACAGAATTACAGGCAACTCATTTCAGGGGACAACAACTGCTGAAGAAACTATTTTTTTTAAATCTTTTTTGATATTTATTCAACACCTCCCTGCCCATCTTTTTTTAATGAAAATTTCATGCATCTCCAGTACTGAAATGAGTGCTTTAAATCACATTATAGAGATTTTAAGTGATTTAAATAATTTATAGATTTTTAGCATCCATATGGAAGAAAATAATTCAATACATTAATATGCTATAGAGCATGTTTAATTTTGGGAAATGATATTGACCCACTGTATGAATCATTCATCTCCGCCAAGTATGGTTCACTTTGCAAAGGTACAACAGCAAAGGTACTGACAACCAATTCCAATAAAGGTGACTCTCTCATTAAAACAAGGAGGAGTAGGAATAACAGAGGGGCAGAACATTTCTAAATTAAACTACAAATATCTACCCTCTCCAATCAGAAAGCATGTCATAGTGCACACCACCACTATTTCCAATGACATGGCAAACGCAACTAGTGAGCATGTTCCTGTGGCCTTGTGAATTCACACATGCAACACGCCCAGCATATCTCCCTAAAACAAACAAAAATCCCCAACAAGAAAAAAAAGCTTCCTTTCTAATACATTAAACTATAACAAGTACATCATTTGCTTTGTGATCCTTCTTATCTTTCAGTCATGCAACCTGGGTGCGAGGGCAAGGGACATAATGCAGCAACAGATACATCATCCACGAGGCATATTTTGTAAACAAGCCTGTCATTTACATTTGTAAGGTACAGGTCATCTTAACACTCAGTTTCTCCCCACCGCCCATACCAGTAATAGAACAGCATGATTAAAGAATAAAGCAACTATTCAACACAGCAATATGAAGGAGTTAATATCTACTTCCCAAAACTGGACCGGGGGAAAGCAGGGGCAGGTCATGAGCCACCATGCAAACCCACTCGGCCCTTACAAGCCATGGAAGAGGGTTTTCCTTCAGCAGTGACAGCAGCTCACAGGAGGTGAAACCCTGCACAGCTGGTGAGGGGCCATAGATCCAACACAGGACAAACCCAGCCCGTCCTCAGTTTCTCTTCCCAGGAAGCAAACCCTTCCCTTCCAGCGCTATTTCTCAAGACATCTTCCACATTTTGAGGCATTCCTCTCACTTCAAAGATTCAACAGAAAATCTAGGAGTTATAAGGCATGAATTTTAACACTGAATCCTATACTCAGACGTACATGTAAATACAGTGTACACTAACGCTGACATAAAGCAAACTTACGCAGCACAGTCTAAGCTATCGTTGGCAATCTGTCCCCTCACAAGCACCTACTTCGAAATGAGGCAATACCCAAGAGAACAGAGTACAAGTTCAAAGGTTGTCTCCACGAACCAGCAGGAAAGAGTGACCACGTACGTACACACACACAGAGCAGGCAGCCTGAGCATTCTAAACCGAATTGCAGCTCAGAGGGACTTTCCAATGCCATCACACTGTGGAACAGAAGAGACCCAGGCTCCTGCCGCCTGAGCGCCTCCACCTCCCCACGGCCATCGCCGCGGCCCAGGGCTCCATCCTTCTTCCGCACCGCCGCCCTGGCCCGGCTGAGGCACCTGCCCCCCCGCGCCCCGGGAGACGACTGCCGACCCCCATCGAACAGCAGCGGCCCCGGCCCGTAGCGGATGGCGGAGGCCTGGACAGCCTACAGCCCTTCACCCCCGCCCGGCCGCGGCCTCCTTAGCGCCCACCGGGGCCTGCCGCGTCTCCTACCCGGACTCTTGAGGTTGTACCGGGCCTCCATGGCACTGAACACAACCACTCGTTCGCTTCTTCCGCAGCGTCTCCGACGGCAGAGGATGGAGGAGGAGAAAGACCGGGCCCAACCCAACGCGCCTCGCCTCGGGAAACTCCCCTGACGTGGCAGCGGCGCCGGCGGCCCTGCAGTGACCGCGGAGGGAGGCACCTGCAGCACCGGCACCGCCCCCGGGCCTCGTTGTCCCGCCCCGCAGCCGAGGCTGGGGACAGGCAGCGCGGCCGGATACGGGTATCCGGCTGGGGTAGGGTCAGTGGGGGCTTGGGACGGCGGGGGGGAAGCACCGTGTGGTTCTGTGCAGAGGTTAAGCTGCAGAAGGCGCCCGTCATTCTCTGTCGTAGCCTTGAAGAAGCAGCCAGTTTCCAGCAGCAGTGGGCAACACTCGGGCCCCATAGCAGAGGAGCGGCTTCGGCCGCAGCCTTTTCCATGCCACAATGCCAGAGGAGTATTTGTAGTACGGCTTTGGTTTCTTTGCCACCTGGTTACAGACACACTACGCTTGGGATAGCGCTTTAAGAATTCGTAGTTAGGGAAATATGTAAATTATAGTGGTCATAATCTCCACAGTCTCTGTTTCCTTTTAATTCAGTACAAGCTGTAAATAAGATTCATTGAGATTTTATATTGTCTTCAACGACATAAGCTTGAAACTATCTCCACCTCATGAACTCTTGTCTCTAGATCCTTAATTTCATCTAAGTTACTTTTATATTCTTCCTGTTCATCTTTAAGAAATATTTTTTTTCATGCTTTGATATCTTAGTTCTCTTTTCCTCCTTTGATTGAACAGCAGTGAGAAACAATAGTAATCAAAACCATTCTTTTTTTTTTCCACCTCTTCGTGTTACCAGCATTGCAAAATAAGGCATTATTCTTCCCTTTCTTGTTCTGTTGCACAGTGATGTTGTGGTAACAGCAATAAATAAATAAAGGAACTTTACTCCACCTTAGTAAGTAGCTGAATTTTCAAAGGGGCAAAGAGATCTTCCTCTTTACAGGACACAGCACTACAAATAATGTAAAGCATAAGTAATGCAGTATAGCAGAAGGGAAGGGGTGGCATCAGACACCAAAAGCACCATAGGGTACATTTAATCGCCAACAATTCTTGATGGTGTTCCAGTGTGTCTGGCTAACAAGGGCTGATCCGACCACTCAAGATGGTGAGGTGTAGGCAACGGGTATCATGTTTGCAATGATGTTAGTCATTCTTAGGAACTATGTCCCATCTTTCCTTGTTTGCCAGAGCCATCATGCTGTTGCTGCAGGAGAAGAGCTCTGGGACCACCTGTGACTAGACCTTGCCCTGGCTGAACGTGGGACAGCAGTATTTTGCATTTGGAAATCTGGGCTTCCATGTAAAAAGTTCTATTTTGATAGACGATAAATTTTAAAATGGTATTATAATGTGAATAATGGCATCAGTTGAGAAGTGATAGTTACTGTAAACTAGTTAAGAGTGATGTGGAGTTCAGCTTTCCCTTCTGGGCTCTGGCCTTTGGCCCTGGCTGCACTTACAATGTCATTTTATATATTGCGAGGAGGAAGCACCTGAAACTTGGGCTTTTAGCTAAAAAAAGAAATAACTCAGTTGCTGCAACCACAGGACAGCTAAGCACTATTGAAAATGAGCTAAACAGACTTAAGCTGTAAGTAACAGAAATTCACTGGTAGGACGGAGGTTCGCATTTTCCCCATTTAAGTAAAGCTACTTTGTGGCCTGGCTGTGTGCTGGGGCCATCGCCTGGTGGAATTGTGCAGAGCTAGCAATACAAGACCGCTTTCATTGCCAGATGGATTTAGCTCAAAGCCAGAGTGGAGGAGGTGAATGCTGCCAGGTGAACCACCAATTCATGTGAGGTAGTCTGTATGCAGGCAGAAATCAGGATTAATTCCCAGCCCCGCATGTTAGCTGACACTAGGAGCAGGCACTGCAGAGCTCTTGCGCAGTCAGTGTTGCTAGTCCGGAGCAGCAGCCTTCCTTGTTTTCCTGCTTGTTGTCAGAGATGCCCTTTGGATTTGTGTTTTCATGTGCCTTTTGTTTAGGATTTTGCACGAAGAAGCCATTTTGTGCTAGACCTTGTGGGTTTTTGTAAAACCAAACACCAAATATAGTAGCAAAATTGCAGTCAAATTGTGCGTGCTGGCAGTGCTTCATGTAGCTTGTGTATCCTGTCATATGATCTAACTTGGTGAAAAAATAAACATGCTCAGCTGAAGCATATAGAAACTGAAAGTCTGCCTGAAAACTGCTGCAACAAAGATTTACTTAATGCCACATTGAATCCTTGCAGAAAGATCTTATATAAGTTCACCAACTTGGCGGCAGGACAGCAAAGAATCACTGTTTTTGATGACTCAAAATATTAAAACTTGCATGGCTTTTTAAAGCCACAAACCATTTAATGTTGTTAATATTTTACATTGAAGTAAGGGTTCAGTTTGACCAAAAAAAAAAAATCAGTAATAATTTCTAAGTATTTTTTTATGTCTGTTTTCCTAGAGGAAGTTTTTTCTCACGTTTCTACATATTTTTTTGCAGATGTGGTATACTGATTTTTCTTTTCTTTTGGATGAAAACAGAGATTCTGATGCAGCCATTTAGCTTCAGAGCAAGGGAACGTATAGGCCCCTCTGCTGCAAATAATATTACAAGATTAATTTCAATCATAAGTTTTGATAAAATGCATAATTCTTCAATTGGGGCTATTTCTACTGTGAAAGAAAGGCCAAATGAGAGTAAACACATGGGCAGAATTCCATAGACAATTGCAGACTATGAATATACATTTCTGAGCTGATTACCAGAAGGTCACTTTATAGGTAATGGAGAGGACCAGGAGCTTTTACAGCAGAGTTCATCGTGCCTGGAATAGACGTTAGCTGTAGATCCAAGAAATCATGCTTTGAAAGTTCCTGAATTTCTCTGTTAATTGCAAAGGGGCATTAGGCTCAGTCATCTGTGTTCTACACTGTCCTAGTTTGATATTTTTATATGCATGTATGGCTGAATTTGATATACATAGCTCTATCTGATACAAATGCATCATGCATTTCCCCTCATTTTAAATGTTTCAGTTGATAAAGCCTCTTATTTTTACAGAAAGACTCTGGATGAACTAACTTTAAAGGTCCAAGAGGGGAGTTTGGCAGGTAGGAAATGGAATGGGAGTTCAAGCATGCGGAGTTTGGGGGATGGACGCCAAGAAGCTTCCAGCAGGAGCCCTCAGAGGGGGTTACTGCAGAAACCTCCCATTTATCTTAGAGGCAGGACAACTGTGGCACATGGGTTCAGGTTTTACACTTGGATCTGACACCAGTGTTTATATTCTTGCAGGTCTCAAGGAATTAAATTGGCAATGTGACATTGAACTATTGTGCATTTCTCTGTGCAGGGAATATAATTGTGTGAGTGATTTCCTAAAGTCATTTCAGAGTGGGATTTATGTATCTATAAGCTGTCTCATAAACTCAGCTATAAATAATTTCTTCCAGAGAAGACTTGATATCACAAAAGCTCATGAAAATACAATAGTTCTTTGTACAAAGCATTCACACCCCGCTTTCACCAATTCACAAAAATGTAGAGTGGTTTGCTTCATTTACAATGCTACCCTTTCAATACAGACAGTTTGGCTGCAGAATTAAACTAATGGAATTAAGGAATCTAGTATTAATATGCCTATATTGTCAGTGGGAACAGATTATGACTCACTTGGAAGAGAAACCATTATTGTGCTCACTGGTGACTAATACAGTCTCAGCTTTTAAAATCCTTTATGTGAATTCAGACCTGGTAAATCTGGATTCAACAAGCACACCTCCTCCTCACCGATAAAAACAAGCGTGGCATTGTGTAACCAATGCCCTACAGCAATTCAAAGGTGCCTGGTGCTTCTCAGGAAAGCAATTACTGTCTTTTCTTCGAGCTTAGTTCTAAAGCAGCTGTCTCACAAAAAGGGGTGGCTTTGCCAGCTGACTTTTAATTAGTGCTATTTCAGAAATGGAAGAAAGAGAATGAGGGAAGAAGTTTCCTGATCGCTGTAGCTGCCCAAGAGAGTGCCTGATCTGGACCATCACTGCAGTGTGGGACATCTTGCAGCACTCCACAGTATGTGAAGTCCAAATGAAGGTACTTATTTTTCACCTTTTTTATACCCCTGAAGAATGTGATAAGTCATGCCAGTCACTTGACTCACATCCCTCTGGCATCATTGTTGTGATGGTTAGCATTGTTCCTGGTTCAGAAGAAACATGCAAAGGCGCAAGTCAGAGCTGACGCAGCTGTCCCAGTGACAGCTGTTTGTGACTCTGGACTTCCCTGATCTAGTTACTCTATCTTTAGCAACTACACATAATGACATGAGTTTTCTCTGGGGCATATTCTTTACTGTGCAAATAGCAAAGAGCGGTGGATAGTTGAATGGTTGTGTACTATTCTGACTAAAACTTGGTTTGCTCCTGTGCCACAAACTAGGGAGAAAATACCAGGCAGGGCCATTGACTTGTGCAGTCAGTTTTTCATGCTCCTTCCTCTTCAGGCCACAGATTTTCTTTTCAGCATTTTTTCCTTACATGAGTTGCTCCCCATGCCCCTTCACTTCAACTTACTCCCATAAGCTTACTTCTGGGATGGGAGTGTCTGCCTTCACAATTACAAGAAAACCAGAGGGAAAGGAGTCAGGATTATGTTCTGCCATCAAGTAGTATTTCCACCCTATACATTCCAAAAATTATACTCACAACTCTGATGTGAACTTGCATGTACCTGCTTATGTACAGCTGACTGCATATAGCTCATACTGACTCAACAATGGGAATAAAGGATTTATGAGCAGGCTCTTAATTTGAAGCTCCTCAAAAAGTGTTTATCAATTGGTGTAAGGATGAGTAAAGCTCACTGTGTCATTATCCAAGATATATTGAGTTACCAGTTGTCTCTGCCAGTCCCTTGTGGGTACCTGGGACACCCAGTTTTCATATGGAGCTCAACTCAGATGCCTCTATACAAATGCCCATAGCATGGGGAACAAACGAGGAATTAGAGATGTGTGCATGTCTACTGGAGTATGATATAATAGGCATCACAGAAACATGGTGGAATGGCTCCTATGACCGGTGTGTTTGAATGGAAGGTTACAGGCTCTTTAGAAAAGACAGGCTGGGCAGGCGGGAGGTGGAGTCGCTATTTACATTAGGGATAGGCTGGAGAGTACAGGTGAGCAGTCAACAGAGAGTTTGTGGACCAGGGTTAAAGGGAGAACAGCAATGGGAGACATTATTGTGGGGATCTGTTACAGATCACCTGATCAAGAGGAATTTGTGGATGAAGCACTCTATAGACAGATAGGAACAGTCTCCTGCCTGACCAATTTGGTGGCCTTCTATGATGGGGCTATAGAACTGATGGACAGGGGTAGAGCAGTCGATGTCATCTACCTGGACTTGTGCAAAGAGTTCGACACTGTCCCACATAACATCCTTGTCTCTAAGTTGGAGAGACATCAATTTGATAGGTGGACCACTCTGTGGATAAAGAACTGGCTGGATAGCCGCATGCAAAGAGTTGTGCTCAATGGCTCAATGTCCAGCTGGAGACCAGTAATGAGTGGTGTCCCTCAGGGATTG
>JASSUY010035096.1:0-27998 GCA_032466535.1 Forpus xanthops | reverse complement strand
TGAGACCTCACTTGGGAGTATTGTGTGCAGTTCTGGTGTCCTCAACATAAAAAGGACATGGAACTGTTGGAACAAGTGCAGAGGAGCGCCACGAGGATGATCAGGGGACTGAAGCACCTCCTGTATGAAGATAGGATGATAAGAGTTGGGGCTGTTCAGCCTGGAGAAGGCTGCGTGGAGACCTCATAGCAGCCTTCCAGTATCTGTAGGGATGCTGGGGAGGGACTCTTCATGAGGGACTGTAGCAAGAGGACAAGGGGTAATGGGATCTGAGGAAGAAATTCTTTAGTGTAAGGGTGGTGAGGCACTTGAATGGGTTGCCCAGGGAAGTTGTGAATGCTCCATCCCTGGCGGTGTTCCAGGCTGGGTTGGACTTAGCCTTAGGTGACATGGTTTATTGGGAGTTATCCCTGCCCATGGCAGGGGGGATGAAACTAGATGATCTTAAGGTCCTTTCCAACCCTAAATATTCTATGATTCTGTGATTCTCAGATGGTTAGTGGAAACCTAGGGTTTGATTCACTTGCACACACATAAACATCTGATGCCATATGAGGTATCCTAAGGTAAGCCACACATCTGCATGGAGCAGAAAGGTATGATATAGAATCATAGAACGGTTCGGGTTCAAAACCACCTTAAGATCAAATACTGGTGCTGTTATGAATGAACCAGTATCTGAAAGCCAAGTGGAGTGCCTGTAGCACCTTCAGCAATACGAGGGACCCATGTGGGCAATTGGAGTAAACCCCTAATCACAGCACTTGAAGAGAGCCCTGCGAGTGGCTCTGCTGAACCTATGGCAAACTTCATTGCTGTCTGGGTTTCAGCTGATTGTACTGGCCAGACTCCACTGCCTGCTAGCAAGTCTCCTCCCTCTGCAGTTTCAGCCGCTTGCGCTCCATAGACTAGCCCAAGTATGGTCCAGCCCTGTAGCCTTGGTTAAGCACACTCAGGGCATCACTACACCATGAGAAAGGGCTGTAAAGCAGAGCCAGGCAAGGTACAGCAGAACCAGAGATGGAGGTAAGGTTGTTAAGATGAGGTCCAGGAGAAAAACACTAATGTGAAAAGGTATAAAATGCTGAAAGCAAAATCTGGAGAGTCAGAAGATGGCAGTTTGGTAACACCGGCCCATGAAGACTCACCTAATGTTTTGCAGGTGAAGGTGAACACATTGACGCTTAGTCTAGTAGCTTGTTAGTCATAGCTACCTCTATTGACTAATACATTATTACTTTACACTCTTAAATAGTGTATATCTGCTTGCAGGGTTTTTTTGCAGATCATGAACTGCATTGAGTAAAGTGACTCATGGGGTGCAGACTGGCAAGAAATGCAGGCTACAGAGAATTTTTGTTTATTCTGAAAGAAAGTTACAAAAGCTGAAAACAATTGTGCGGTCTGGTGTTGTCATAACTATAAGCATTACAGATTTATAGCTTGGATTTTATCGGGACTATTTTTGTGTCAGCAATATAAAGATGGGAGAGGAGAAACAAATTAACTTCTCTCACCCTGAGGAACTTTTAAGGGTGCACTGAGTTCATGGGAGCAGGAAGGTTTCATGGGAGAGGGTGCATTGAGGAAAGCAGGAATGGCATTTGTGATCTGTCAAGAGAACACTAAAGCCAACACTCAAGTTTCTACATGAAAAGGTTTTACGAACAATTGCTGAATTTGGAATGACGGCTGCTACTTTATAAAGAAAATCTGGAACTGAACTATGAAATGAAATAGCTAAAGGAAGAAGACTGGAAACAGTGCTGAGTAAGCAGAACAAGACTGGCGGGGTGAGCTGATTTGTGTGTGTCTGCTGCACAGCTTGTATTCAGCACTTGGGATGTGAGACCAGACAGCACAATGAATGGCATATTGGCAGTCAAAAGAAGTTCAAGCAGCTGCGAAGGGAGTATTGAAAGAGAAGCCATTTGTGGATCAGACCATTGGCTCGCCAGAAGATGATTCAGTCTTTGCAAAGGGCACTGCGGAACAGCAGAGTATGGTTCCACCTCTCAGTGCAGGACCTAGAGACAAAGATGTTAGCCCCTGAGACTTTTTGATTTGGCTCTGCAGAGTTTCCCAGAAGTCACACCCCTGTTCTCTCTGTATACTGCTTTGAAAAAGAAGTTGAAACAGATCATGTTTCCCACAGTTCAGATGGCTCTGGCTGTTATCAAAGTAATCCCCAAAACTGGTGGGGATGTGCATGATCAGAGGAAAACGCAATCAATAGTTGACTTAATGTCAGAACAAGTAGGAATTGTATCACAGGTGCCAGGTCCCTTGAAGAGTATCCCTGCAAAGTGGATGGTGGGGCTTCTAGTGTATGTAGAAGCGCTGGTTAAAGGTTTTAACTTTATTGCAGACATCCTCCACTCCATCCAATCAGGCAGCTTTATCAGCAGCATTTGAGGAACTCCAGCTGCAGCATTGGGTATAAAGGAGTCTGAAAGCATTACCAGCTCCCAAAGTGTTGGATGGTTATCTGAAAGCTGGGGAAGGGCTTTCATGGGACATGGTTCAGTGTACATACAAGCATCCTGTTGTGATAAACCCATCATATTCTCTTGGCCTGCATTTTGTGAAAGAAAGCAGCTTGGAATACACTATGAAATGTTCTGGCCTGCACACTAGGCGGCTCTATTTATTGTGTCTCTCATGTTTGCACTCATCTATGAGGTGATTAACTAACCCTTCTCAATTTAGGCTAATGCATGTTTAGTTGTTGGGTTTGTGTTGCTTCTTTGTGGTTTTTTTTTGGTTTGGTTTTTACAGTAAGGGCATCAGTGTTTTTTTCTCTACCTTCTAGTACTCATCAATTCTGAAATAAACCAACCTTCCTGCTCATAGCAGCTCCTGGTATTATTAAGGAAATCATTCAGTAGAGTATCTCCTCAGAACAGTGCCCTGAAAATCTTGCACCTTGTAAACAATATGTTAGTTTGGTCCAAGAGCCATGGTGACAGACTGCTGCATTAAATCAGTTCTTTTTCCCCTGGATGTATTTATATAAATGAATCTCTTATTTTAAAAAATGTTATGGAGATGATGAACTGTTTAAAATCTGACTGCCAGTGTGAACTGTAACTTGAATATGAACATGCATTTTATGCTGTGCATACATACCAAGGTTACATAAATATGTAATATGTAAGGATGTTAGATGCATGTAGAGGATTTTATGCAAGTTAGCTATTTTTGTACTCAGTATCTTTTCAGTAGCTTTTTGATCAAGACCATAGCTCACAATGCTTAAAAGACAAAGAGAATAGGCTGGCAGGAACAACAGAGACTGGATATCTGACCTGTTCACAACAAAATATGTATACAGAGACAGCAAAATGAGAAAGGTAACACAGAAAATATCAGGGAGAAAACAAATGAAAAGAAACAATCTGTTAAGAATCTTTTTTAAATGTAGCCATTTGAAGACTGTGCATGAGCTAATAAACAAATATTAATACAATGGGAAATCAAGCGGGCTGTCAACCATATGCCATTGTATCAGAAGAGCCCAAAGAATTTCCCAACCAAACTTATTTTTCACAGAGCTGAAATGGGTGAAGTTGATATGTTTGCCTGCAATGGAGCAAATTAACATCTGGCCATAGATTTGCACTACTGCAACTGACAGGGACAGTAAGTATGTCATTAAAGCAAACAGTTGCTACTGTATATGATGACCTGCTAAGGGTTACTTTCTTTAATTCTTCAACTTATTCTGATGATCATATAAAAATGGAGGGAGTTTACAGGTTCTTCAAATTTTTTTTTAAAAATCCCTACAGTACTTTCACAGAATGAACCCTCTTAGTATAAAGCTTTATCACAGGAATGCAATTCACATGCAAGAAAACCCAGAATTTTTGTTTTAATGAGGAGAAAAAAAATTGTTCCATTACAAAACATTAGATCTCAAATAATCCATTTCAATTACGCTTTATCAGTGTAATTTGCTCCTGTCGATTACACTTCCATGCACAGAATTTCAGAAGGACATTCCAGCACTAACGTTTTTAATAGCCAAGTTCTAGTGCATGCTCAAGGATGCATTTTAATTCTTCAAAGAGCCCATTAAGTACTGTGGGATGCTGCCTACTGAATTACAGAGATTTCCCCAACTGCAAGTTGTTGGAACTAATGTTTTAGTTATTCAGCACCTGACTTTAAAGCATCTATGGGATACTAAATTAGTCTGGTTTTATTCTAAACCTGTCTTTTAAGGAGACATGGCTAGTTCAATAATGGGGCCTACCATGTCTAGGCAACTCTGATGATAAATAAAAATGGAAACTCAACAGGTCAAGTATTTTGGAAATACTACACTGTTTGGGAATTGACTACAATTTCTGATTTTAAAAAAAGGTACCTCAACATGGCCTTGTCAGAATTGGCCCTTGTAGCATATGTGGTATTTCATCCCTTTAAAATAAAAACTAGAATCTCAATAAAATTTAAAAGAAAAAGCCATAGATTTGACAGAATAGGTTCTTTAAAAAAATCCAGCCTTGCATGCCTCGCTCAATGCTTAGTCACTTCAGAGAGAATATGAAAATCTGAGGTTCCAATTAGAAAACGATTACTCAGAAACGAAACACGCGAGTCATCACCTAAACTGAAAATATCAAAGTTAAACAGTAAAACTAATGCATTCTTAATGTTATTTCAGTGTTATAATTAAACACATTTGAAACATAAGTGATCTGATGAAAATTACACTTACTCTAAAAATACCCAATTAGAAATTTTATATGTTAGCAAAAGTCACCTTCACTAAATTATGAAACATAGTCTCTGCCAAGTTCTGAAGGGGACTACAAGAGCTAACTTCATTGTGTTAAGTAAGTTAACAGTCTCCAAATACAAGCGCATGCATGACTACACAGAACTCAGGCCAAATATATTCAAACTACATTCTTTAGTTAAGATTCCTATCATAGCCAGCATGAGATACTTTACCTAAAAAATAGTAATTAAAAAAAAGAAGGAAGTGTCTGGTCTAGCCTGGTAGGTGCTCTTTGTCTCACAGTCACCTATACCTGAATAAAGGCAGAAGGACAGGGATTATGACCTGATAGTGGGACTCAAAAAAATGAACGAAAATGTGGGGCCAGGAATTATGGCAGTCCTTCAGTAAAGTCCTGTGGACCAGAGAGCTATCAGAAGGTGGCTTTTACCCACCATCGCTTTGGAGAACTCTGAAGACTGCTCTGTGTTACTTTAACTGAGGGTTCAGCCAGAACAGCTGTCCTCACCCAAGATGACAGGTGGTGACAGTGTGAAAAGGAATTTGAACTCTGTATTTTTGAGGCATTCAGCTTTGATTATAGCTACTATCATTCTGCTTCACATTGACACAAGGACCGGTACTTTCCGCTATTCTCAGTGTTTCTTACCTTCCTGAGGACCCAGAACTGCATTACTTATTGAGTGAGTCTTGGTGGAGCTAAGCTCCATCTAATGACAAGCACCTTTTTCTAAGAACTCCACACATATTCAGTAGACTCATGCCAAAAGAGCCAATTTGTTAGAAAAAGTAAGTCATTGCATCAGGCAGCAGTAAAGGCTTTGGAAACTACTGGTCTCCCTTTTGGGCAGGTATTTGTATAGAGAGCCTTTAGCACTCATGCCAGCTGGCTCTACCAGCTCCTGTATTCAGTGTATTTCTACAGCTTCAAGATGCACCAATATACAGCATACAGAAACTCTGCATTTGCATTCAGACCACAACAGAATTTAGACTTGCTTACCACAAGTTTAGCCTCTCATTCCATGGAAACAAGCAGACACTGTGAGTCTTAACTCACTGACAGACATGCAGCATTATGCCTTACCTTGGCTAAGAGAAAATTTTCAAATTCCATCCACCCATCTTTCTCCAGAGCTATCTTGGTTAGGAGTACATCAGTTACAAATGAGTGAGGTACATCTCCTCTTACCTGTTGCTGGTGTATGGCAAGCTGCCTCCCATTCAGGTCAACTCTTCCCACACCCAAGAGCTGCCAACACCACTGGACTGTGCATGCAGTTGGTTTGTGGAAGGACTGGGAAAAACAAAAAAAAAAAGAGCTCCTCTTCTGACCAGAAACTATAATTTTGCATCATTAATTAAACAAAAGCAGTGAATACAGAACTTGGAAAGCAAGTTTTACTTCTTTTTAGGTTTGAGAGTGCTCTGCTGTCCTGTGGTAAGTCTGCCTGTGTTCAACAGTAAAATAAAAAGGAGTGATGTTTGCTGATTACTACGACAAGTATTGTCCAGTCCTCATTTTAATGGTCTCTTCTTGATTTTGGTCACAGACATACCCCTGTTAGAGGGAATTAGAACCCAGCACCCACATCTTTAGAACTTCCTATCAGTACGTCAATGTCAAGGTGGAAATACATAGATTCTTCGCTGTGCCAAGTGTAGATGTGCAGGCTCTCAAAACAAACAGTAACATAAATTCAGCCTTTCAGATAGAACACCCTCCTCTAAAGCCTTATAAAAATACCAGTGCAACATAGAGCCATTTTACAAACCAAATATCTTTATAGAAAGGTATTTTAGTGGTATATGCTGAGGTAAATAATAAAAACAGACCCAACAGAGGGCATGACCAGTGTTAATGGAGAACTCCGGATGAAATCTGGCCAAAAGGCTATTTGTTTTATAAAAGCTAATATTTACCTACCAGTTACGATCCCTGGTCAGGTGCTTATTGCTATAATACTTCAAAATTATTCTTCAGTTTACAAATTGAAAAATATATGAAATTAGATCTGTATGAATGTTAGGTATTAGCTGTCACAAATTTTAAAAGGCATTGTACCAAGTTTTCTTAATTGTTTACTAATTAATTTGATTGTAGCAGGTAAATAAACTACAGCATACATTTTACCTGACACCATGCATCAAAATCACCATAAAAACTAAGTTTATCAAAGTCCAACTCCACAAGAAAAACATGAAAAAGTGCAAATTATGTACCCAGTATTTCTGTCACAGCTGTTTTTTCTTAATATGGCATGAAAAAGGTTTACAGCATATATTAAGAAAATTCTTACAAGTGTTCACCTCAATGCTTATATATATACAACGTTTTGCTCAAAGTGCTACTATATGAAAAAACTGATTTGATAAAAATATTAAACAGTGCTTTCTGAACGTTCAGGGAAAATTCATGTAATACATCAGTCCCATTTGTTTTCCTCTTCACTCAGTGCAATGAGATGCAGAAGTCGCACCAACTTCATGAAAACTTTGCTTGCCACATTGCCAGAAAACCTCAGTTACAGTGGCATTCTTGGTGTCCCATTGGGAGTGGGTCTTTTGTTTTTTTGCATGTGGCTTTGATGTTTTCGAGATCTTACTACTTTCATTCTTACTTCAAATACTTCTTGTATGGCTTTTCGAAAACAATGGAAATTGTAGTCTATTAATCCTACAGAGACAGAAATATTTTTCACATTAGTAAAAACATTTATATAAATTAGGTCATTAAAAGATTGCTTACGTTCTACATTTAGTGAAATAACACACTGAAGGTCATAATCAGTGAATTTTACAGGCATTTTTTCTGTGCTAAGCAAAAGCACGTTTGATTAATATACATTATTTAGTGAGCATTACAGTTCCATATTGTCTGATATTAAATATACTTATTAGCCTTAAGAAAAAACAAACAGAAGTTCACTGTCAGATACTGAAGTTTAACTTATTAAAATGCTCAGTATACAAGAAAAAATTAAATCTTTCATAGAGTATGGTGTCATTTTGTAAATTTGCCTTCCAGAATAACTATGGCAAAATTAACATATACTAATCAGGATTTTCATTTTTGACAATGGATACTTGATAGAAATATTACCAAGTAATAGGCTGCTATACTACATATTACACTGTAATTGAGAAATAACAGGCATGCTGTTAAGATTACATATATACATAACAGGCAGATAACATTACCATGTGAGTGGGCTTAATGTGATCCCACAGAAAAGCTGTAAAGCCATACTGGTAGTCACTCTGAAGACATACTGGGTGTTACAATTGTGTAATACTGCACTACGATTTTAGAATTTTGCTATTGAGCTTATGACCTCATTCAAAGTTAAAGTTTTCTTAACTCAAATATTACTGCATTTTTCACTTCGATTTCCGTACCAGGAGACGATACATATTTTAAGTGGTTTAATTCCACCATGTTACAGTTCTATTTTTTTCCAGGAATCACTTTCCCTCTCCCCAGAGTTCAGCAAAATATTATGTGGAATATCACATGGCACCAAAAGCTAATCGGTATTGTAATACACAAACTGTACTGGTAAAAAATACAGGCTACAGCATGTAGCATCTAGGCTATGTAGACACAATAACTTGGTACAGTTGTGGAGAAACCCTAATGGGTGTTTATTCAACATGATGTCTTTTCTGAAACTGTTGTTAGTAGGTATGTTGAAACAACTTTTCTTACCCTTACAGCAGAAAAAGAAAGTGACTGCATCTAGCATTCATAGATAAAAAGGTAGTACGGGTATGAAAGAGAAATTCAACCAGTTGAAGTTCTATAAAACGAAAGCTAATAGCCTGTCACACAGCCAGCAGCCATGGTTCAAGTACTGCATTCACACACACCAACGCTTACTAGTGAATTAGTATCACAAGATGGGGACACAGCCCAGATGATCACTCACTCTTCCATTGCTCACTTCTGGTCTCAGGGCACGTCTCTAAGACCAGTAACTCAGAGCAAGCAGAACAATCACAAACTAAACTTTCAGTATTGACCTTGGCCAGGGTCAGAGAGATAATCAAGAAATTTTATGCACTTCAACGCAAAATATGAAAGCCACCTAGGTACCAAATATCAAAAGCCTCTTTTCAGAGATGAGAAAAGAAAGAACATATTTCTTTCTATCAGACAGCTTGAATAATTTTCCCTTGGTTATGGCACACAAGCTGTCCCAAATGCGTCTGCTGGCGCCCACAGGTACAAATCAATGTTAGCCAAGAAAAACTGACACATTCTACTGTTGCAGATGGAAGCTTTACTGCACTGGATGTAAACTTTCATATGCTTTCATATCAGAAAGTTATCAAATACATTTGTGATTTCATCTTAATGCCAGCACAAATGCTTCATGCCTTTCAACATGTTATGTAAGCTCTATCAAACTACACTTACCTTTAATATTTGGGATGAAGCTAGAGACTGTTACCAGCTAATGGCAACCATGGGTATTCATTAACTCACTAATATAAAGGAAAAGTAAAGCAATACTAGAAAAGGGAAAAATACCTTTTCTCTCAAAGCTTTCTTCTCTGACAAAACAAACAAGAGCAAGGAATTTTGTCACCTCTTTTAAATAAAGGACAGTTGTATTGTTCAGTTTTATGATTGCCATTGATTCCTTGTCATAAGGAGTTCCAGTGCCATCATCTTTAAGCCTAAAGGACAATATTCAAGCAAACAAACAAGAAAAGATAAGCCACCAGATGAGCTAACAGAAATACTCCCACACTGGCTCCTTCACCAGATAATCTCAAATTTCATTAAATTTTCATTTTAACCTTTCAGGGAAACTCTTCTTCAAACTACACGCAGTGTCAACTAAGAAGACATAAAGGTTAAATCATTTACCCTATCACACACCAAATCTTAGATTTGAAGCTAGAAATCAGACTGTTTAATTGCCAGGTACCTGAACTGGAGCCTTATTTTTACCCTCTGTTAGTTACCAGACATTTACTGCCAGGTTCTCTTATCGCTGTGCTATATTATGACTTTAAACCTGTGATCCATTAAGCTTGTACTGGTAATTCCAAATCTAGTAACCTTGCCTGAGCAGTGGCAGCTGACTGACAGTTTAAGCCATCATGAGACTTTCGTCACGAGATGCTGGCTTTTGCAATATCACATTATGAAAAGAGATTTCTCCCTTACAGATGATGTGTCATGATGATAACTTTATTAGTTTTGTACCCTGTAATTTTACTCTCATTCCTGAATACACATACAGATCTTATCAAATGGCTTATCATCAACCTCCCAGAACAACTAGTATCAATAATACATTAATGTAGCAAGTTCCACAGATGCTCCAGGAACAGAGGACAAGAAATAAATTGTATAAATAATTGTATAAATAATAAATGTTGTTAGACTGTAGCTAAAAACATGGCAAAGAGATTTCTGGTGATAAATGCTAAATGGTTACACAAAGACGGGTGGCAAGGTGACATTTTGTTCTTGTGCAGTTACTAAAGTGACTCAAAGATCTGAAACACACAGTAGAATGTATAAACTTAAGATATTTTAGAAAGGTATTCAACAATCTGTTGTTTAAGTTCTGATGCTTACTGCACAGCTGCACTAGGATTCTTTCTTGTACTCTCCAAGAGTGCAAGAAATCCGTCGGTGGGTAAGAATGCAAGACTACGAAAGTCTAGCACATTTCTAAGCATGCTGCAGTTTAGCCTCCAAGTCTAATGCATCTTAATGCACCAAATCTTAAGTGTCCCTGCTTTTCCCAGGAATAGCATGCATTACATTTGGCCAGGAACCAAGCCATTTAAAACATAACTTTCAAGGAGATGTACATGCTACCCCAGGAGATCTCCAGTTGCTAATGTGTAAGGAAGGGAAACTGAAAAATAACAAAAAAATCAAATCACAAAGGTCATGCAGAGAAAAGAGGAAAACCGAAGGAAGAGTGAAGCAGCATTCTGTGGCCAGCAGAGGCCACTAGCTATTAAAGTAAACAAAATTAAATGTGGCCCCACCTTTTTTTTAAATGGGAGGCGCACTTCTGTTGCCTTTGTCCCTGGGGAACAAAAAGATAATGTTTCCTTTTTTTTTAAGTGGGTTACTTCCCACTCCTTCCTCCAAATAAAAATATCACCATAACAAGAGGATAGTGTTCACAAAGTAGGGGGGGCAAGGGAACAGTGCTTGTTGCTGGCAAGGGATCTATTCCTCTGAGGCCTGCTGCTTCCTCCTTCTCTTCTATCCTGACAGATTACTCTGGCAAATTACACATTCTCATTATTGTTTATACCCACATCACTCTAATTTTGAGGCCATTCAAATTCTAGGTACAGAGTTTTATGAAAAACATTAACGATTCACTTACCCATATATACAAGAAATGTCAATCACAACATCTATCATATCACAGCAGAGCTCGTAAGTTTGCATGTCCACTGGAGTACTGTCCGTTGCAATATAGATCTTACTGACTACATCAAATAAAAATGCTTTTTCAATCCCAGAATTCTATTTAAGAAAAGAAAAAAGAAAAATAAAATAGAAGCCATGTCTTCAAATTAATACCAAACTTACTGGCTCCTCTACTTGCCTGTTACACAAAAGCTATGCTGAAGAAATGAAGTTAAACTGCAGCCAAGCTCATTTTGAAAGAACTATATACAGCACTGTCATTTGTAGCAAACCTTGACACTCATGGACCTTCCAACAGTTTCTGTCTCTGAGCAGACATAACACCAAGTTACACTCCTAAACTTCCCCTCTCTGGAAAACATCTGGAGTGATTACATTTATTTTCAGTGGAAAATGCAGGGAGGGTTGTAAATCTTCCAAGACCAAGCTTTGTGGGGCTTTTGATTGTAGCAATGGACATCCAAAGAGAGCTGTTGTTTAAATGTATTCTAGTTGGACATGTAAGCAGGTAGAAAGAAGGAAAAGAAAAGGTTGATGGACAAATAAGACAGTAGTGTTTGAGAACTAATTTCTCAAGGAAATTGAGAAATTGTCTCATCAGGTTCTGTAGCTGGTTTACTGTCTGACTCTTTAGAACCTCTTTTAGAATCACAGGAGCAAGCCCAATATTTTGATGGTGCTCTTCCAGTTTTCATGTAGCATTGGTGGTTAAGGCCATGTTTGTAATGCTAAAGCTTGCTAATGTGATGACAGCTATGTTCCTGTCATCCTGCCAAGCTGATTAAGACTCTCTCCATACTGGAGAGGTATCATATTTTCAGCTCTAGATGAAATGCAGGCTAGCCAGGAACACTAGCTCATAGTCTTTGCATAGATACTGTAAGATGCCATTAGCCTCTGCTTCTTGGGGGGAAAAAAAAAAGAAGAGAGGAAAAAATGTGTACTGCTTAACTACGAACAGTACACTTGCTTGCTGGTATCAAAGAGACTGCACCTGGGCACCTGTCCCAGCACGAATACAAAGGGCAATTTCCCATTACTGCTAAAGCGCAAGCTATAAAATATGCTTCAGAATCCATCTATACACGAAGAAAAGCAACTTTCTCCCATCAAACCAGATTTTCTCCATATATGGGCTTCCCTTTTTAATATGGTTTGGGACTGCTGCCACAGCTACCAAGAAACACACTGCGAACTCCCAACAAGTTTTAACAGCTTCAGCTTCCTTTGTAGTTACAGAACTTTGCCTTTTTTTTTCTCTCTTTTCTAAGTCAACTATTTAACACACAGTTAAGGGACTGGAGTGACCCTCTCATTTTCCAAATTTCCTGAAATAGGCAGAAACATGTCAACACTAGGTATGCTATTGACCAAACGGCCAGCATTATTTGGGGCATTTTTTTCTTAAAGAGGCTTAATTTTTCCACAACTGCACATACAGTTAAGGATGGAAACATCCATCAATAAAAACAGAGTATACAGATGAATTTCTTGCATTTCATTATGGAAAAGACTCCTTGTGGCACATTTCATCAAGTCATTAGTAAAAATAATATTCAAATAATGCATACACTGTGGATACCTGAGGTACATGGACTGAAGCACACAATGTACACTGAGAGTCACAGAGAACTGGCTTTTTTCAGCCTGGGGAAGGCTCGTTGCTATCTTCAAATACCTAATATAAGGGTGGGTGCTCAGAAGACAGAGCCAAATCCTTCTCAGAGCTACAGTGTCGAATGACAAGAGGCAAAAAAGCACAAGCTGGAATTCTGACTTGATACAAGAAAAAAACCCAATGGCATTAGTGGTGAAGCACTGGGAGTATGCTGACCTGAGAGTTTGTAGAGTTTCTATCCTTGGGGATACACAAAGCTAAACTGAACCCAGCCATGAACAACCTGCTCTAGCTTGCCTGACTCTGAGAAGGAACTGACCTCTAAAAGTCCCCAGCAGCCTACACAGCTCTGTGAGTCTGTGTTCTCTGAGCGCCAAGAACAAAAATGTATGTATATTTATTTTCGTTATTCTGGCCATATGCGATAGTTTTAAAATAATAATTCTGACAGCACCTCACATACTTCAAAAACTGCAGTCAAATAAGGTTAAGCCAAGATTCACCTGTAAATATAAGTATATAGCTGTAATTCATTGCCAAAATACGTATTTGAAAATACAAATCCTTTTAGACAAAAATTGGAACTCAAGCCTTGTACTGTCATTAATGAGGACTCAATTATAAAATTGTGTATGATTTAAAGAGAGTGACTGTGTTCATTTTAGCTGTACAGGTAAGACATAAATTATTGTTATGCCAGTGACAATATAATAACATTTAAGAATCAGAAGTGAATTTTCTACCTCAGAACTCCAGCTGCTATAGCCTGCCTGTATGTACAGTGACAGTTTAAAAAGTTTTCATCTTAAGATGTTATACCTGCTGGAAAGGGCAGCCATTGGTGTGTTAAACTATGCTCATTTTCAATTGAAACTAATACGTCATGGTAGGATAGGCTGAGAAACTCACTTCTGTTGAACTCTGTATGGTGACAGAAACCTCTGTGAAAGGGTAGGATGGACTACCAGGAACAGTAACCACTAAATGTACCCACATGACTTCAAAGATTTAATTTGCCAGAGTTTTCAGTACAACTTTAACTGAAAAAGCAAAGGGTTTGGCAGAATGTTTGTGAGGAAACTGCTTGAGGGAAAGCAATACCAGTACAAACAGGTCATAAAAAAACAGGAAACAGTGGATAAAACATACTCTTCAAAGAGACACTACCTCATTAGTGCTCAGCCAGGGAAAATGACAGTAAGAAATCAGCTGTTTCTGTTACTAGAGCGTGAGTGTTCCTTATTAGAGAAACAAAGGCCAACAGCTGCCTTATGCAACTGCATGAAATGCTGCCAGTGATGTCCATGACAGCAGGGTCAGACAAAGCATTAGTTACCTCTGACACAACCCTACAGCTTGGAAAGAAGATGGAACATGAGCTAGAAGCTCTATCAAGCACTCTGAAATGATGCAAGAGTACTCTATGGCTAATCTGAACCAAGATAGTCATTGTGAAAAATCTGCAGTGAATAGATGGGATTTTATTTTGGATAGGTAAAACCATGACATAACTTAAATTCGAATCACGTTTCTCAACTTTTATGGATGTGGCAGTTTCCATTCTTTAAATGGAATGGGTTCAGTAAAACTGGTAGCATTACTCCAATTCCTAGGTTAGGTAAATGGGCCTTTTTCTGTCTTGAAAGCAGGAAGAGTAAGCCAAAATTTGCCCCTAAAAAGTAACTTTTAGAAGACTTTACAGAACATCACCAGTTACAGTTCAGAATGAAATTTTAACAGGTCTTACAGCAAACAGCAGACTTCATGAATGAATTTTAATTTTAAATACTACACTTGAGTTTACATATTATTAAATTTAAATAAAAAAATCTGTACTTAATTTTACTGCTACCATGACAACTTATTGTTTGTTTTTAATACATACTTTTTAACATTCCTCAAAAAAAAAAAAAAACACTAAAATTAAAATCCACATTCCTGTTTCACACAACTTGATTGAGTGGTAAGGTGACAGTAACTGAAAAATAGACAACCTACTTTATGAAGTGGCAAGAGTGTTAGGTGAGATTTACATGGGGTTTGAATGCCAGATCAACTGCTATTTTATGATTTACAAGTAGTTATATTAAAGAATGTAGAAGCTGAATTATCACACCGATGACTCCTCAAATGTATAAGCAAACAAACTGGCACTACAAACTTAGGCAAAAACCTTCTGTGAACTTAAGAGTGATCACAGATCTATTTTTGTAACCATCAGCTTTTTGTGTTGCAAGTCTCCATGGCATAGATGAAAGCACATCCTCATGAACATTTCTGCAAAACCCAAACTAGAACACCAATACACGCACAGAGGCTTCCTGAGGTAAGGCGTGACCAACACCCATGTCAAGATTTGCTGTCACAAAGTTGCTAAAGTAAAGAGGCTCCCACTAACTAATTCTGGAGAGTGATGTTTACTCTTCCTTTGGTGGCAAACTGCTATTCTAAGTCTCTTGTCTACAGATAGAAGACAATTGTAAAAACAGGCAACAAGACATAGTGACGCAGCTACACCTTGCTCAAGGTCATTAACAAACTGAACTTTGCTCTCTTTGGAGCTAAGAAGCGGCCTGAGACTTTCCCATACTGAACAGTGCAAACTGTGTAGCTCTCTCACTTAATGGTGCTTCCAATTCATTTGAAAGACTTCCTCTTCCTTGCAAATTGCATCTGCTATTCTAGATATTGCTGGATCTGGATGTTCCAGAAACACAAACAACTGTTGTCAGTCATTCAGGAAGCAGCCTGTGTTTGATACATCTTGTGGTTTGGTACAACTTCTTCACCAACTCCAAACACTGAGGAGACCCCATATGGAGACCTGACTCACAGTATGAGTGACTGGCACAAGGAGGACTACCATTCAGACATATTCCTCTTTAAGACTGTGTAGTATATTCAATATCAAATTGCTCCAGAACTGTTGTCATCAGTCTTTTAAACCTTACTGTTTGAGTTTGAGACTCAATGATAACTGCAATACAGTCCAGCCATTTTGGTACAAACAGATTTTTGTAACAATCTACACATTATGAAATAGCTAATTTGTTCCTCAATAGTAAAAGAGCAAGTTTTGGACAGACTTTCCTCTAATCCTAGCTCTCCCTTTCAGTAACACATCCAACTTTTTTCTCTCTCCGCTTTCACAGCCTCCGCTGAGAAACTGTGAAATCTAATTTTATCTTACAGGCTGTTGAATAATATTAAGTAAGACCATTACATCAAAAATCACAAAAAGGCACAACAAAATACCATGGCTGGAAATTGGAGCTTGAGAAATTAATGCCAGATCAAAGGTGCAAAATTAGAATACTGTGAGAAAGTGTGCAGTTTCAGAAGCTGCTATGACCAAAACCAGGACGACCAAAACAGAGTTCCCCCTTTTCACAACCTACTGTACCCCCCTTTGCTCATGACCACATGTTCCCAACTCTGATCTTGTGCCAAAACAAGAGCAGGTCTGACTCCTCCATGACCTGTTTTTAAGTAAATTAAACAGTGCATTAGTGTGTGTCACAGTGACTCCATGAGGGATATGGCGACTGTCAGTACCAGTACGAAGGACAGGAAGGGATCACACATGCAGGAACAGTGGAGCAAGCATTTACCTCCACAGTGATAACAAGTCATTGGGTTTGCAAAGCTTCCTTAACTGGCCTTCAGAGTAACTACAGAAGTAGTGAAAATTGTGAAGAACTCTACCTCTAAAAATGTCAAGACAAGAGAAGGGGTAAACTTTGATACTAGGAAGCACTACAGAGAGCTCTACATAGGAGGTCAGACTAGATAATATTAGATAATGCTCCCTTAGGAATTTATTTCTCCAAATTTTAAGTACTACTTAAATGCATGCAGCACAGACCTTTGCAACATTCAGATTAATGTACGAGCAGAAAAGTGATGACTGCTAACCCACTTTATATGATTCAGGAAATACTGTGAGTACCTCAGCAGCTCAGCAACACTGTTTAACAGGCAGAGAGGAGAGGCTAAGCTGCATGTGGGTGCATTTCAACTAAGTTCTGATAACTGTTCTGAGAGTTCACATTGCTTATTATCTCTGAGAAGGCAGTGAACAGAGTATCTGAACATGCATGTTGGACACAGCCGGATCTACAGACAAAGTATATAACAAGTACTTACTGAAATAAAGATGTTAAGCAGGTTTTCCAGTGTTGGAAGCTGTGGAATCAGTTTCTGTACCACTTTGCTAAATGCTTCAAATATAGAATGATCATATATGCTTGTCAGATAAAAGCTGGAAAAAAACGTCATCACATTTTCCTTTTAGCCACATACTGTGAACATGATGTACCTTTCATAATATGAGTGAAATGAAATATTGTCAAACAGCAAGTGCCTACACTTTGGCAATTACCCCTAATGATCAAAAATCATGTTATGATGGAAGCACAGAACTTCATCACTGTTTTAAGAAAAACAAACAAAGTAGACACTGCAAACTAGACCACCTTGAGGTACAGTGCCATGATGTAACTCCCACCTTGGTTTTCTTATGAAAATACTTTTCAAATTGCATGAGAGGAATATTGTAAGCATTTATGGTTTAATCTACTTCTTAAAAGCTGTGGACCTATTTATCAGTGCAACGATGCAGTCAAGCAGTTAAGAGCAGTATACAGCTAGCCTGTTCACAGAGCAAGTCTCTTTTTTTAATATATTTGTACTTGGCTTTAAGTGCTAAGAAAGCTAGGACAACTTAATGTCCTCTAGTTCCCAGTGTGCAGAAATCCACTATTTTTTCATATTTGCTACAATAATCTGCTTTATCAGCAGACTTAAGGCAAAGATGCGGCACCTGTCTTCCCAAATGGCTCCAAGCAGGCTGCAGCAGTAAGGACTTGAGATTGGGAGGGGACTGTGAGGCTCAGAGGGTTCAAAGGCAGCATACATGATGTAGGTGATGTATACACTCTACTGGATGGAGTTCTACTGGTTGCTGCCACTGTCCAAGCAACTTATTTCAAGACAGCAGCTGCAGCAAAATAGGTAGGACTCCGGCATATTTGTCATCCGGTTTTAAGCACATCTCCTCTCCATCTTTCTCTCCAAGACAGCAATCAGAAATAAGATACTTTGTTTGGTTCAAGTCAAATGCAGTGTCTCCGATTATCCTTTTCTTTCACACATCAAAAACTTGCAGCCAGGTACTTTAAGAGAACAGAAAATGGTAACTTGTCAAATAAACTGCTCTCTTTTAGGATTCTCTGCACAGCAGGCTTTCTCACCTGAGGTGAATCTTCTCCAATCCAGCATCTGCAAGGTCATCATTTGCCCTTTGGTGAATATCTCTTTGTGTTTCAATCTTGTGATCATCAGATAAACCATCCACTTTATGAATAAAGATTTCAAAATTTATATCTGGATTCACTTTATAGGCTCTGGTAACAGTAAGATGCAGCCGAGCTAATGCTTCCATGTAATCATCCTAATGAAGAAAAAAGAAAAGCTACAACTGTAGGAAAGCTCTTAAAATATATATGTAAAACTTTGCAATACTTAATTTTAGATAATGCTACAGTTCAACAACAGCTTAATTCATTTATTTCTTGTAAGCAGAAGCCTGAGCCTATATCCAGCATGTGCACCCATCTCATGCTGTCAGCAATCAGAAATATGAGCAAGGACCTGGAGATGTTAAAGCAAATCAGTTAACTTTTGAACATACTGTAGAGAGAGATTAAAAATACCCAAGCAGCTCTCCAGGTTTTAGTGACTTTCTTTCAATATGTGTTTGCGATATAGGTGATATATTTGCCTGGAAAAAAATCTAGGGTCTCCAACCCATTTGCCTACTGCTGAAAGAGGAAAACAAAAAGGTAGCTTTAAGCCCCTTTTTTTACCTGAGAATCAATAACAAATATCAGTGCTCCAGTGCCTCTGAAAATCATCTCATAGTCAAACGTAGGGTCAAAGAAGTCAATTTGCCCAGGAAAATCCCATATCTGAAAGTTGACAAAGGAGCTGTTGGAAACATCCTCTCTGCAGATCTTGTTTGTGCTCTCCAAGAAGAGAGTCTCATTCGGTGACATTTTGTGAAAGACAACTTTCTGAATGGAAGACTTCCCACTTCTTCTCAATCCCATGAGGAGGATTCTTGGCTTAACTTCAGTACTGAAGGGATCATTGAAATCCAAAACTGAATAAAATCACACAAGAAGAAAAGTAATATACTATGGCAATATAATTAGCAACTGCCAGATAAAATGCATTGGACATTTATTTTTATGATATTTTGACCTGGATGTATGCAAATGTTACCATTTTTAAGCTGATGAAGCCATTCTAGGGGCATTTTAATTTGAATTATTTGCCCCTTTAGGCTATAGTATCAGAAAACCTGCTTCTCACTTGTAAGACAGAGACCGAAGAAGGCCTGTTTGCTCAGTTTGTATGTGAAAAATGTGTTATCACACACAGACATCCTAAAATACCTGATTTTACTCTAATTAACACTACCCCATATACCTTCTTCTTTAAAAGAGTATCATCTGTAACAAATACTTTTGTCAACAGACAGCTACATCATGCTGCTGGAAGAAATGAATGTTTGTGTTAGCTACATCTGTGTCATCTTCCTAACCCTCTATGAGGGCTTCCTTCCTCTTAAATACATAAATAAAGTAAATAAATAAACAAATAAAACTTCACATCCCAGAGTTATAGGAAGAGGACATTTAACAGACACAGAATTCCTCTCTGTTGAGACTTGCAGCACAGTACTGAGCTCACAAGGAGTCCTTTCCTAAGGTAGTTAGGATTTCACCTGCTGTTGAATAATTTGTGTTATGATTTGTGAAAGTTTGTTTTCTAATAAATAAGGTTACAGTATATCCTCTGTCTATTTGCAAAACAAAGGCCTAGGAACACAGTAACATCATTGTGTTACCTATCCCAGTTTGAAACTGATATCACTAAACCAGAACATAGTGCTGTCACAGTGCCGATGAAGTCATATTAGCACCCAGGTAGTTAAAGGAGTGAACTATACTGTTGTATCTGTACAAGGACAGGAATGTATCCACGCCTGTAAGTACACCAACTTCATTTTCAGGTATCTCTAATAAAAACAGCTACAGCAGTCTGAACTGCTGCATTTAGTTGGCCTGTAACTTTGAAATGTCCTTTGGTGCTGAGCTGGAAACAGTACAGCACGTAGATGTAAGAAGCTTTCAAACACCTCTGTGACATCCTATGTGTGGTGTCAAAGACAAGGAATGCAAAAAAAACTGAGTTGTCAATGAGCTGTCCATCTGCAGGGTACACAGGGGTCAGGTTTAAAATACTGATCAGACAACAGGCTAAGCACACTAGCTGTCAGACAGACTCCCACCCCCTGCAGTACAGAATTTTCAACATAATTCAGAGCACAACATAATTACACTTCTTTCTCTTTTTCTTCTGGGATAAATGTTGAATTAGACAAAGCCAACACACATTAGTTCATATGCATCCTTCCTGCACATGCCCTGCATATGTTAAGTGATCAACTTTACACCAAAAATAGAAAGAACCAAATCATGAAACCTCAGCAACGATTTGAACCCATTAATTTATTACATAGTCTTATGGGCTAAAAATTATGGAAAACTTTAAGGACCCTTTGTCTAGGAGCGTGTTTTGCACCTAGGGGTGATGATCACATCTGTCTTCTTGTGCTCCTCAAGCCTCACTCACCACTTTTAGAAACACAAGAGCAACAGATCCCTAACAGGAAGGGAGGCAACCGTGTTATAGCCTGTGTCTCCTGAGCTACAGTTAGAAAATTAGAGCTTCTCAACTGGAAGGCCTTGCAGTGTTCACATAAAACATCCCTTGGCACCATCTACTGGCTCCTGAGTGGTTATGCCACTCCGTGTGGGCCCATGCCACCACAGTGACTGACAGGAGTTGAAAACTCACTATCAGTGGAATCCTATCCATATTAAATACATTTGAAAGGCCTTGACAGGTACTTGCACTTACTGTGCTCTTGTCAATTATCACACACAAAACACTGTCAGGCTGGAACAGAGTGCAGATGAAACTCCTTCAAGCAGAATAGTGATAGGTATTCTGCTATTCATAAGAATCTCATTGTCCTTACACAGCCACAACTTTTGCCGATACACAGAAAACAAATTTAGGAAGTAATAAACTGCTGCTCTACTCTTTCTGTCAATCTCAACACTGACAGTACCCTCCTGTGGCTGCAAGAAAAGTGTCTGCAATACTTCACACCTATAGAGAAATAGTAAACATCTGCTCTAGGCTGACATAACAGTATTTTATGTTTGGTGGGTACAATCTTGTCAATAAAGCAAGCCAAAGGTAAAGGACTTAACTCCACCTCAGTCTCTTCTTTAATGCACAATTTTTCCACAGCTGTCAAATGTACAGTCAATTGCATTAATATACATCTACCTATACATCATGCAATTTGCATTTTGGCCATCAGAAGGGAAAATAATTTATTCAAAGCTTTATAGTAACTTTATAAAGGCATGTGAAGACCAGTCTTCTGGTGGAACCTTTACTGCATGTTTCAAAAAGCTGAAAAACCTCCTATTTGCTCTGTACACAACAGATCTTGCGAAGTCTGAATTTGCTGGAGGTTTGCACTTTTTGTCCCCTTCCTCTCCCCACCACAATAACACCAACTTCCCCCTGCATGTCTTACAACATATCCTCCAAATAACAGATACGACATGCTGTGGCTGATCTGGAGCTCAACACATAGCGATTGGTTAGAATGTACATACATGTCCACTGTTTTGCCAGCCGCTGCCACAGAAAACGCACACATCTGCTCGCCTGTCCCTTGTCAAACACTTCCATTTGGATGTCTCTTCTAAATGCCAGTTATCATAAAATTTGAGGGAACTTAATCATCTTTGAGACATCTTTCATTCAAATTTTGGTAGACAGCAGTTTCCAAACCTCTGACCAGTAATGAGATGACTTCAAAACAGGCCACCTACATAGCTCACTTTTCTTAGAAAAACAGGCTAAAACCACACATGTTTCTAAAAATACATTTTAAATGACTTGGGCTTTTAACATTGTTGTTGTGTTAAATTATTCCAGGCTCTTAGATCTTTACAGACTGCTGTTTACTAGAAGGAAAATGCTTTATATTAAAGCAATACTAAAAAATCCCCAACAGTTGCAAATGCAAACAGAGTTACTGATGAGAATGAATACCAGCTGTTCTGCTAGTAAGACTGTTGTTTAGCTTTTGAAATCCTGCCAGTTCAAAGACAGGGAAATGTAAATGAGCACCATCCAAACCTGACTAGATAGCAAGGCTGCTATAGCAGTTTCCTCTGAGAGTTAAGAGATTACCTTATATGTAAAGGAATTGGACGATGCACTGCCTGCCCACATTCCTTTGCAGAGTACATGACAACTCCTCCTTTAATTTGCCACAGAAATGCCAGTAGATGTATCACTGCAACTTCCCAGACTAGGTTACTAAGTGAGATCATAATATGCTTAAGAGAAACATTAAACTCTCCTCTATTCTCTATATGGGAAAAATAATTTTCCCTGCTGTGAGATTAAATGCATTTCCTGCTTCATTCACTTTTGCAAAGAGCAAATGTTATAAAATGCCAGTATCTAAGGCGTATCAACAGCCCTTCCTATTTCAGATTTTCTCAGCAGCCTTACTTGAAACTGCTGAAGAACTGCCGAATTCTAAAGAACAGAAGTCATGCTGGTTAGAGGCTGCATCCTGGACTCTTCATTAGGGACCGTAGTGGTAGGACAAGGGGTAATGGGTTCAATCTTAAACAGAGGAAGTTTAGATTAGATACAAGGAAGAAGTTCTTTACTGTTAGGGTGGTGAGGCACTGGAATGGGTTGCCCAAGGAAGTTGTGAATGCTCCATCCTTGGCATGGCTCAAGGCCAGCTTGGACAGAGTCTTGGATGAAATACTTTAGTGTGTGGTGTCCTGCCCATGGCAGGACAGTGGCAGGAACTAGATGATATTAAGGTCCTTTCCAACCCTAACTATTCCATGATTCTATGAAGTATTCACAAATTAAACTTAGCAAAACCAAAAGCACTTTCCCCACAGAGAACCACTTGATTCCTTACAAAATCTGTGTGATTGCAGTAGTGTCCTTGCTCACGGAGTGCCCTTTGTGTGCCTTGCAACATGCAGAAGAACCCAGCCCTGAGGAGTCAACTGAGAACTGCATGTAGCAGTCCTGACCTGTCTCACCGGGAAGCACAGTACACAATGAATATTTTAGTATCTCCTTCACACTATTAGTGATATTAACTGGTATCTAAAATAGGTTTTGATGTCCACCTTGAATTCCACATCAACTGCAATTAATTGTCAAAACAGGTGACTTTTCAGTGCTTCACATGCATGTGTGATGGGGATGCCACAGAGGAAGGTGTATTTGTAGATATCACCAGTTTTCAAACATCCAAATAAAGCATTGCAGTTCATCTGCTCAAGTGACATCAAGACAAAAGAAATTATTTTGCTCATGTTACCATCTGTAGAGTAACAAGCCTCTAAGTCTAGTTTTAAAATAATACAGCTAATATTGTTTTGCTGTTTAAGGTTTGTTTTTTTTTTTCCACTAACACAATTATGTTATTTTTAAGTTTCAACCTCTTTGTTTAAAGGAGAATTGCCAGTTCCAAACTTTCCACTCATGTATCTTTGAGCCCATTGATCGCATAGCATTTCCAGTACTACTGTGACTGTGATAATTGCAGCGCTTTGGAGTGCAGTCAAGACACATACAGTGAACATCTTCAATGCTAACTGATGGCCTGAGCCACAACTGTTAACAAAAAAAGCTTATAAGTAATTAAGAAAGCTGTTCAGCTACTATGGGTTCATGAACACTGCAGAAATACCTAGTGGAAGTAAATTCTTGTGGCTGAAGAAAAGACTCAGAACCAGAAGACCTGGTTCCACTCTGCCACAAGTGCAGCACTCTGCAATGACATGTCTTAAAGCTACTTCCTCGAACACTCCGCAGAAGGTTTCCCCTCTTCTGAATACTTTTTAATTGCTTCTATCAAAAACATGACTAGGCTTTACGTGAACTAAAGTGCTCTATGGTCTGAATATGATCCTATCTGTAAAGAAAAAGAAATTAAGAAAAGTACAGGAGCCATGGGAGACAGGCTGGAGATAAGAGACCAGTATAGGGTGAGAGATGACCAGTATGAAGTTTTGAAATCTTCTTCATGCCTACAAGCACAAATTATGCTTCTACTTTTTAATCTGGCTTCTCCCTCCACTTTCAACAGCCATGGATTGAAGCTGTTCTCCTCATGTTGCCCTTTCCATTGTTTCTTTTTAGAAAAGTGGAGGCTATGGCACTATATTTTGGATTACTTTCTGTACAGAACCAGGAAGAGAGAGGACAAAAACTGGGAAAAGGAAAGTACCTTGCCCAGTGTTAAATATGCAAACCACAGACCTAAATCCTAACACCCTCTATCAGAGATGCTCTACGGTTCTTTCTCCAGAGGATTCAGAATGAAAGCCAGAGGACCTGGACTCTTAAAACAGACCTTTGTTTTAATCTTGCATTTAAAAAGGTCACTGAATGGACTGTCTTCTCCTGCTTTTCAGGGTGTAAATGTTTGTTATGTATGATAGTCTGGCATTACTGTGAAGAAGCAACTGAAATTTTTAAGTTAGTCTAACAAAGTTCATATTAAAAAATATCCAAATCAATTCCTCTGAGGACAGAATATGGATTACTTCTCTACAGAAAATGCTAAGTTAGTTTAGCACAAAAGAAATATGCTAAAAATACATTCTCTTTGCATGGGAATAAAGGCAATTCTTTAACAGCTTCAAGTAAGGCTTTAATTAGTCTCAGCTACAGCTCTTACACCCTAGCATTCCCACAGCCTTTAACCATGAAGGCTTATACTCAAAGCACTGACACTCCCCCCTAACTGCATTAGTCAGGGTGATAATTCTCATGGCAGCTTGTAGGACCGGGCCATTAAGGAGAAGGGTTCTGCATGCTAATAAACAAAGTAGCCTTAAAACATGTGGCCTTTTATTATGCTCTTACAGAAAAGCAATTCTTTTTCTCTCTGAGATACTGAAAGTTCTCCAAGCTCCTTTGTGAAATACGTCTCAGAAGAATGAATTCAGACTCTGAATGAAAGCAACAGGCTCTGAGCTGGCATTGCCTATTTTTACTGAATGAGACTGCTTTTCCTGGTGAGTCTGTCCTTCCTAGCATCACCATCCATGCTGACACAGATATGCAGCGAGTAACTTGGGACCTCATATGCACAGACAGACGGACAGCAGACGTTTAGTGGAACCTGCCACTGTGGGGACTGACATTCACAGCTGCAGAGCAGCCCTGGACATGGAGCTGCGTGTTGCCGCTGCCCTTTATAGCCTGACACCCAACCCCACCACTTCCCTGGCATATTCAAGTCACTTCATCAGGATGTGGCCTCTAAGAACTAGTAACTGTCACCCCAGACACGGAAAACACTCAAAGGAGATTACCCGCACACACACTGTCTGCACTCCTTTTGCTTCCTCCTCGTTTTTCCCAGCCCTTCCTGCTACCTGTCAGCCTTCACCCTGCTCCTGCCTCAGAGCTCGCTGCTCTCCCCTGCCCCACGGTAGCTCCCAGCTAGCACCCTGTCCCTGTCCTCGTCCTGTCCCCTCCCATGGTCACCACGTAGCATCCCCACTCAGCCCGGCCCCCTTCCCCGCTCACCCCCGGCCCACCGCGGCCCGCCCGCCCTCCGGACGCCCTGTCTCCCACATAACACTCTCCCTGGTTCACTCTCGCCGTACCCCCCGTTCCGCGGGGAGCCTTGCCTCCTTCCTGACCCACGTACACAGGCAGACAGCACTCCCGGGAGCCAAACCTCACCTCCCCCTCCCCGGCAGCTGCCCCGCTTCACCCGCATCTCCGTGCACACGAGGCCGGCGCGGCCCCACACCTCGCCTCCCCCCGCCCCCGTTGCCGGCCGCTGCCCCATAGCCGCCTCTACGGCCGGGGGAAGCCCCACGGCGGCCGCGGCGCCGCTCCCAGCCGCCCCCGCTGCCGGTGGGGTCGCCGCCGGTGGCACTCACACGCCTCATCGCCGCCGCTCTCCGCGTCGCCGTCCGAGAAAGACTCGGCCCCATCGGCGTAGCCCGCCAAGCCCACGATCTCCTCCTCCTCTTCCTCCTCCTCGTCCCCCTCTTCCTCCTCCTGAAGCTTCCTCGGCACCTGGCTCATGCCGGCCGCGCTCCCGGCGGGGCTTCGAGGGCCCCTGTGCCTCCGGGCAGGCTCGGGGAGCGGGGGACCCAGGTACCGCGCTGCCGCCGCTCCCCTCCCCCGCTCGGCGCTCGGCAGAGCGCGCGGCGCAGCCTGCCGGCGGGGCGGGAACGGAGAACAGCGGCGTGACCCGCGTCACCTGACGCGCCCGGTCACGGGCCGGTGGGGCCTCCGCGCTCGGCCAAGCCCGATGCTTAGGCCCAGCCCCGCCGCTGGCAGGCAGAGCCCCGGGCGCTGCGGTGCTTACAGGCGGGTTTTGGGGCCTGCCGGGAGCCGCCGCTTCCCACCGCTGGCCTAGAGACACCCGTGGGAGCGGTGCACGCATAGAACGCTGGCCCTGGCGTGCGAGGGTGAAGGGAGCGGCGGTGTAGCAGCGCCGAAACTGCTGCTGGCGTGTTTACTGCAGGTAGCCTGCCCGCCGGGGCCTCTGGGTCAGTCAAGCAGTGTGCCTCATCCTGCACGGAGCCCCAAAGCGGCTGTCGAGGCACGCCGGCATCACCGCACACGTCCTTCTGCCTTCAGTGTGAAGGAGGGTGGGACTCGGGTCAGCTCGGCTCGCAGATCTGCCGTGCCCGCTCGGCACTGCCTGTGGCTTGCCCCCTGTACCTTCCATGCTTACCGTGTGGTCGTATGGCTGCGCTGAAAATGCTTGTGTAGGCGATAATGGTAGGTGCGAACATACCGATAATGTGGGTGAGAAATTATTTCAGAAATAATAATCTGGATGAATGAGGAGGACTAAAGAAAGCCATGGGAGAAGGCTGGATTTTGAAGACCCTAACAGACTGAGGTGCACTGGACTACCTGCCATTGCTTCACCCAGACCTGCACTGTGCAGACAGACCTTCTGCCCCCAGCCAGGCCCCTTCTCAGGAATTTCCAGTGCTGCTGCTGCTGTCTTGCACCAGACGAAGTACTAGAGCATGTGCATTAGTCACTGGCTGTCATCCCATGCTGCCCACTGTGGTGACTGGCAGATGAGTTCCTGATTCTCCAGCAACACATGTTCTTCTGTTTCTCTCATACTACTTCTTCCTTTCGTGTCCTGTTCCCCCTCCCTGCATTCAGTGTAATGGTTGGTCTTACATTTGGAGTCTGCACGAATTTCCTGCGGGTGATTACCTTCCCACCTCTACGCTGTGTGGCAGTCTTCTGATTACCAGATTTTCCAAGCTGCGCTAACGTGCTTGAGGTAATGGAGGCATGCTTCTGTTCAGGAGAGGAAGGGGGAGAAATCCCCCTCTGGCATTTCACATAGTGATAATTTACTAATACATGAATTGATTGAAATGCTTTTCTTAATTCGCAATAGCTTGGAAGTTTTGCTTTAACAGATTAACAATGTAGCAGAAGATTATGAGAAACATTTCAAAGTTAAATCCCTTACAAGGAATTAGGACTTGAGTTTGGAGCAGGATTTTTTACCACTTGTGCTGAAAGCACTGTGTCTTTGGGCAGCAAAAAAGTGGAGAACTGGAAAACTTCTGATGGAAAGAGGAGGAGAGTTTTCAGGTCTGTAATGAAGGACCATCCATCTCACTCACTGGTTGACCACATCTGTGCAGAAAGGGCTTAAGTTTTGAGGCCAGTTATGGGGACTGTGTCTTGCCTAGAAATGACTTAGTATTAGTTTTCTTTTATGCGGAGAGGTATAAAATATCACCAGTGAGAGACAGAGACAGAATTATTTGGAGATATTTAAATACGAAGTCAGGGTGTAGAAGCTCAGGAATGAAAGGACTGGTTACAGTGATGTCAGTGACCTCCTGCTTGACCACAGCTTCAGCTTCAAAGCCATGCAAACATGTTATGGGTTCAGCAGCAGCAGTCGTTTTTCTCCTTTAAGTAGTGGCTGGTGTAGCACTGTGTTTTGGATTTTTGGCTTGGGAACAGTGCTGATAACACCAGTGTTTATAGTTATGGCTTAG
>JASSUY010035095.1:0-21410 GCA_032466535.1 Forpus xanthops | reverse complement strand
TTCTCCTTCCCATTTCCCTGGGACTGGGGAAGAAAGAGGGGGGAGTGCGCAGAACTGTTTGAGGGGCCTCAAACTACAACAGTTGGCTTTACAAGGAAACTTTAAATCATGTATTTGAGTTAATGTAAAATATCCTGAGCTAAATTTTCTTGGCTATACCCAGGCGACCTTGTAAACATGCAGACTTCACAGTTCTTTAAGATGTGATCTATAAATAAACAAATGAAATCACTTTTAGATGTTGTTATTGAAAATATATATCTTTTATCTATATATTTCTTATATAGAGATATTTCTGCAGTCACATATGGACCTATTGTTTCAGTTTTCAAATTCTGTTCTCTTTCTGCAATTAAATGAAGGCCAAGCTACCTTTTCCGTTTTTCCTCCCTCTCCTCTATTATTCCAAATTAATCTCTTTCTTTTTGTTTGCTTATGTCATATTTGTTGTCTTTTCTTAGAAAGAAATGTTCATTTCTTTCAATATTTTTATTTTTTAAATCATTCTAGTGCATGGTTTTTTTTTTCTGCACTTCAGGCTAATATTTGCAACGTGCTAAATATCCATCTAGAAAGAGATCGCCAAAGTAAATCATATGGTGTTCATTAGTATGAACTGATGGAAGTTGATATGTTTTTACAACATACCAAGAAGTTATATACATACACATACCCTTAGGGAAAGCCACTATGTCAATAACCTAGTAAGTTACACTTACAAAAAAATTTTAGTCCTGCTACTCACCAAGTGGTTTACAATCCGTACACCTCACGTAAAGAAGTACTTTCTTTCTTTAGTTATAATACTATCCAACACAAGTAAGACATATTTCCTAGGATGACATGTGTTCATATTCCATATAATACAGGAAACAAAATTAAGCAATCTGATTAAAAAAATAAAGTCTAGCAACAAATAAACCTTAAGGAAGAGAAATTGTTACTTTATTTTAAAGGAACTAGTAGATTAAACATATTTATTCACTAGACCAGGGCCTGTTGTGTTCAGCACTAAAGAAAATATGTCTTGCAAGTCATTTTGTGCTTACAGAGTTTCCCATCACAGCTGAACAACATCACAGCTCCAAGCAATGCCACTGAAAGTTCAGACTGGTCCTATTTTAAATTCATCCCCCCTTCTTTAGGCATCTATTTACTTCTATATTATGTGTTTCTCCCAGTTGTAGCAGCTGTTTTTTTCTCTCAGCTCTGTAATATCTACTGCCTGTCTTAGATGAATTTAAAGAAATACAGTTCATAATCGTCACCTCTTTTTAAAAAAAAACTTGTCTTTCTCCAAAGAGAGGAAATTAATGAATATTTAAGCAAAAATTGGCTTAAGTAAACTATTCTGCAATAGCAAAAGCTCAGAAAATGAATGCTTAAAAATGTCATATACTAAAAATTACAGAAAAATGTAACAGAAACATTTTTTTTGTAAATAAAATTTAACATTAGCTTTTCAATTGTGCAAATGCAGTGGAAAGGAACACTTATTTAGGTGAAAAAATACAGAAAGATGAAAGGAACCCTTAGAGAAACAGAATAATAGTATCAGTGAATAAATTAAATAGCTGAAAATTAGAAATAGCACTAAAGATATGTTTCTATGTAGAAAATTCTCAATCAGAAGACAGCAGCTCTTTTTCTTTAGAAAAGATTTTGCTGCAACTTATGTTTCTATTTGACAATGCAAATTAATACAAAGAGCCTGTATAAGGTGCTGTTATGACTAACTAGCCCTTCTACGAGATACAGAGCAATTACTAGCAAACGGTTACTCTCTACTCCTTCCTGGTCACACTGGTGGGCAGATTAGCCTTGGGAGCAGAACCTACCCAGCACCTACTTTGTACCTCAGGACAATGACCAGCTGTGTTTGCTCAGAGAGGAATGCTATTGCAGTAGCAATATTTTCCCTGCTTGGAAGGTGGAAGGCACATATTGAAGATTGTTTGGGAGAGACTGCTTCTCTGAGCCAACACAGATATACACTGCACATGGGTAAATTGAAATCTTCCTCAGAAAATTATATATGTTGTACACATATATTAGGGGTAGGAGAAAAACAAATCTTAACCATTAAAGTGCTCTAAAGAAGATAACTCCAGTATGAAGAGATTAAATATAGGGTGAAGTGACTTCATTAGAAGCCTCTCTTTATTGTAAATACAAAGAGGCAAAGTCTAATTTAGATAACAACCTACTTCATCAAAAATTTAACTTCAAATATTTCAGGTGCATTTTATGCAGAGTGAAACCTCTGGGTCTTGTGTGTTGAATGTAAACATCACTTACAGGTAGATTTAATTCAACTGAAACCAGCACAGGTATCAGAAACATAAGATTAAAACAAAACAAGGGCTTGGTTGTAGGCTAAAATTGTATTTTTTTTAAGGATATGAAGAAACCCATTCTAAACCTGTCCAATTACATAAAAAAAGAATCAAAACCAACCGACTAAATCACTCTTTAATCACCTTAATAATATGGTACTCATTTTAGGGAATTTTGTCTTGGTTTTATGCATAAATTTAAAAATTGCCATAAATAAGTTAAATAATTACTTGCCATAAGTAAATTAAATAATTGTCACTGTATGGTTTAATAGTCACGTAATAATGCTGGGTTTAGTATTGTTTTCTCCTAATGTATATCATATTGATTCACTTCAGCTGAACTTCATAACCCTTACATTTTTATCTTATGTGCAATAAGGACAATGAGATGTTCCAGCAAGAATTTTTTTTTTAAATAAAGAAGCCTGGGAGCAATGCTGAAAACTGGAGTATGGAAAAACTGAAGGGATACAGAATGATGTCTTTGCCCTTGGTGAACAGCACTCGAATTATAAAAATCTGGATTAAGAGAGAGAAAAAAATAGCTTCCTGCATCCGTGGTTGATGTTTACAGAGTCATAAGATGTTTTACTATAAACCATGTGCCTAGGGGAATTTGAGAGATTTGCCAATTTTCTACACCAGATCTGCATCTATTGAGGAATAGCATGCTGCTTCAGCTTCTTTTGTGTAGCACATTGCACAAGCTTATCTCAAAGCACTTCACAAGTCAGTCTAACAAATAAGTAGACATAAAAGGAAAGCATGACAGTGAATTGATATTGATGAAGGTTAAAGGGAGAAGTTTTCAAAGGAGCACTAAAGCTGACAGATAGTCCTCAGTCTCATGGGTTTCTATTGCATAACTGATTTTACAGAGGAAAACTAGATTTTTATTTTGAAATCATGTTTCCTATAAAGAAATGTGCAGAAAAATTTATGGACATATTCTTTTTGAAGGTATGGCTAAAGGTAATTAAATATATATGTAGCTCCACCATTAACACAAATAATACCATTACTAACAAGAGCTGGCAGTACCAATCAGATTTGCACAGATTTCTGGTTTTGTGTGCAGCTTTTTATTTAATATTAGGAAACAGTTTTGTGAGGTCAGTGTTTATTGTGCATTTTTCTTGAAGTGGGAATTGCAAGTGCTTCACAAATGCATTAATACATTATCTACAAGTCTCAGGGTAACCCTATAGCCTTCACTAAATGTTAAATTATAGCTCTTCCCACTTCTAATCCTCCCAGTACATATCCCCCAAAGCATAAAAAAAGATTGCTACCCCGGCAGTTGGTCCTAGTGACCTCAGGGCAGACAACACAGGAAACCATCTCCCGTCTTGAGGGAGTAGCTCTGCCACCCTGATCACTCTGCCCAACTGATAACAAGCTATCATTTCCTTCTGAGTTTTTTTGAGACACACACAAAAAGGGTCCCTTGACCATCACAATAGGTCAGTAAGTGTACGTTTTGGGAAAGAAGAAAGAAAATTAAAAACAGCAGCGACAAGTGGTTGGTTTAATGATAGTTATTAATGGATTCTTTTTTTATAGCATACTGTCAAAACATTACCTAAGTTTTAAGATGCTCCAACCTGCAACTGCATCAGGCAAGCAAAAAAGGAACAGCATATTAAAGCAATACCCTTTCAAATGATTTCTCTGACAGTACAGAGTAATCTTCTAGTGGAAGTGGTAGCAGTCATACTCTACACAGAACCTACACACTCAGATCAAGGTGAGCTTCTGATTGGTTTAGAAATATAGAAAATATTTAAATCAAAGAGCATTGAATCCTAAGGTGTTCACTTAATTATCCTTCATCTTCTCTCCTAGAATATCATGCACAAATGCTAAGGGTTGCTTATGTGCTTTAGCTCACTGACCACCTTATTGTCCCTCCACTGGACTTTGTCCAGTTTCTCAATCATCCTCTCATTTTGGGGGACCCAAAGCTTGTCACAGGACCCTGGATAGGGATGTCTTAAAAGTAACCACTTGCATCAGCTATGATTTTAATAATTCAGTCCAGAAAACAGCCTTCATTGCAATGGCTGCAAAAATATTTTTTTTTTTTTTTTTGGAGACTGTTGCCCTAAAAATGAAAAGATAGTGATTTGTAAAGTTTTTTTTTCCCAAGGTCTGTTTTCCCAGGATATTTTGGACGCTTGTTCTAAGCGTCCTTCAGCAGGTGTTGTGATTTAAGCCCTGCCAGCAGCTCAAAACTACACAGCCTCTCACTCACTCCTCCTGTTCTTCCCCATCGTCCTTCCCTCTCAGAGAGATGGAGAGGAGAATTGAAAGAATGTAATTCTCACAAGTTGAGATAAGAACAGTCCAGTAACTCATGTATAACACAAAACCACTACTGCTACCGCCAATAATAATAATGACAAGGCAAACAACAATGGAAGCGAATACAACCGCTCACCACCCGTTGACCCATACCCAGACTGACCAAGCTTCCAGTTACCCTTGCAGGCAACTGCCCCCAGTTTATAGAGTGGGCATGACATGCTGTGGTATGGAATACCTCTTTGGCTAGTTTCGGTCAGGTGCCCTGTCTCTGCTTCCTCCTGGATTCCCCTCCTCCCTGGCAAAACATGAAATTCAGAAGTCCTTGGTCAGAGTAAATATTACTTAGCAATGACTGAAAACATCGTTGCTATCAGTGTTGTTCACAGATTAAAGGATAAAAACAAAGCACTGCACCAGCTACTAAGAAGAAGAAAAATGACTGCTATAGCTGTCCTAAATCTCCCAGGATAACAGGAAATCATGCGAAAATGGTGAAAGATGTCTTTGAAACAAAGAAAATAGTAGTAATAATTCCCATTGAATACTCCTTCATAATTTGTAAGAGCAAGTTCCTGTTGCAGCAACTTTCCTCAGCTGGAAGATTACCCAGTCTTAATTCCCTCTGAGGAGTCTGTAACATAGTAAAATAAATAAGCTTATATTGGTGGCAAAAAGACCCACAGTTTTTGAATGCTCCAGGTGATTTTTATGCTCTAATTTAATAAAGGACAGAATTTCAGCTTGTGACAACTTTCTAAAAGATTGGTCTCTTCTCTCCTTCCCTCCATCAGTTATAATGGATAAGTAGTGGATTGTAAGTTAGGCAGTTTATTAAGGCTTTCACTAATCCTATGGGTTTTCAAAAAGCTTGGGGGTTAGCTATAATTGGGTTTGTGCTGAACTTGACCAGAACATTATAGCAGAGTGGCTGTACTGCTTCCAAGGCTGGAAAAGAGACACTCAGATTAGCTGCCTTTACTTAAAAACAAAAGCAACAAATGTCAAGAATCAAAATATATATTTTCCCCTTTGTTTATTAATACATCTAAAAGCATGTTTGGTGCTTTTCTACTCATTTCAACAGTCACACTAGGGATGAATTTAATTCAGAAGAAAAAAACATTCATAAACATTGTCTTTTTGATGTACTATTATTCTAACATGCACTCTTTATATGAAATAAGCTTTGAGAGTCAAAAAAAAAAGGAAGAGCTGTCAGAAAGCAGTGAGGAAAAATGGCAAAAGAGAGAAAAAATAAGCCCTGCTTCATAAAGCAGTTTCATTCCTTTTATCAGTCTGGAGGTTTTTTAATGCATAAGAAACTTCTTGAGCAAACATTTGCTCACAGTCAACTCCTTTAAAAAAAATAAAATTATATGAAATATGCTACATATACAACCAAATAACGTCACACTTTGAGGTGGAAGCTGACATCAGGTGAATATATGACCTTCTACAAATAGCCAGGACTGATAATGTAGAATAGTAATCAAATAGTAAGACACTATTTGATGTCTTTGGGGGACAGATACTAATCCTTTCAAAGAGGATATGACCATTGAGCAAGAATTTATCTTCTAGGTTTTTTTTTTTTCATCAAGACGAATGAGGTGGAATAAAATATGGATTTATTGACTCTGAGGACTGGAGATAGTAAAACTTTTCATTTTTTTTTTCAGTAAATTAAACAAAAATTACTCAGAAGATAAAGGATGCTTGTAGTCCATTTCTTTTGGTGCAAATGAACACTTTGGAATGAAATACTGATGATTAGCCAGGAGGAATAGTTATTTAAACAAAAATGCAATAATGTTTTTTTTTATTTAACACTTTTCTAGTTTCCACTCTCCTATTTATATCAGTATGAACCAAATCGAATAGAGGGGTTCCATAGAGAGCCCCTTAAAGCAAAAGGCTCTCTGAACAAGCAGTAATGGCATACAGCAACTCTCTAAGCAAGCAGCATTAAGGGAAGATATTGAGCACAAAAGAAAACAATGAGAGGCTGTTAACAGTTTTCACTAATACTTTTGTCATTTTTTTTTTTCTGCTTTTATTTTTCTGATTGTATGTCTTCTCTCCTTACTGATCTTTTCAGAAACAGGAATGTAAATGGACAGATGTCAAAAACAGGAAAATTTCTGCAGACCATGATTTTGTACTGCTTACCAGGGAAAGCGTTGCAATTTGATAAAATGCAGCAATGCAAGAGATGAGATACTGGGAAATGAGTGTGTGAGAAAAAAACTTAAGAGCTAGCCATTTAGATAGATTACTGTAAAGTAAGTCTGTGTCCTTTTTATTGACATATTTCAGGAAAATTGCTATATGGAGGTCATACAATTCCAGAATAGAAGTTTTCATGTTTATGATTTTATGTGTCCACAAAGTCACAAAAACACAATATATTCTGACTGAGAGAAGAGAAACTGAGCAAACAGGGCCACAAACATGATTAAAGCACTGGAAAACCTGCTGTATAAGGAAAGGCTGAAAGAACTGGGATTGTTCAGCCTTGAGAAAAGAAGGTTCAGGGAACACCATATGATATGTTGCAGTATTTAAAGGGTAGCTACAAAGGAGAGGGAAACTCCCTTTTTACAAGGAATCACACAGAAAAGAGAAGGGGTGCAAATTTTTCACAGGGAGACACAGAGGAAAAGTTTTAACAATGAGAACAATTGGCCATTGGAATAATCTCTCCAAGGAAATTGTGGATTCCCCAATGCTGGACGTTTTTAAGATTCAGCTGGACAGAGTGATGGGACATTCTGTCTAGGCCATGCTTTTGTCAAGAAAGGTTGTACCAGACAATCCTTGAAATCTCCCTCCAACCTGATATCCTGTGATCCTATAAATTTCCTCTCTCCTTCAAGCTTGCCTTTCCTGCCCTACATATGTAAAAACCTAAATTCAAGCAAATATGCATATTGACAATCAAAGCCTAAATAATTTTTTTTTTAATCATTATTAGACATAGTGATTTTCAGGACATTTACAGATTAGCGTGCAGAAACATAATCTCAAAAAAAATTCTTCAAGTTTAGTGTCATGGTTTAAGCCCAGCCAGCAACTCTGAACCGCACAGCTGCTCGCTCACTCCTCCCTTCTTCATCCTCCCACTCCAAGAAGGATGGGGAGGAGAAGCAAAAGAATGTAACTCCCATGGGTAGAGATAAGAACAGCCCAGTAACTAAGGTATAACACAAAACCACTGCTGCTACCACCAATAACAATAAGGATAAGAAAAATAACAAGGGAAGAGAATACAACTGCTCACCACCTGCCAACCAATACCCAGCCCAACCTGAGCAGTGATCTAGTCCTCCCGGGTAACTGCATCATAGCACCAGCTACTAAGAAGGAATAAAAATGACTGTTACTTCTGAACCCAGGACAGTTTTTTTGATAGGAAAAAGGAAAAAAACATCTTTTTATTCAATATGTAGTTGTGTTAAATTAGTTAAGTTAGAGTATTTTTATGTTGTAACAGAAGCCTATGGTTCTTCATCTCCTACGTGAAAGCAAAGTCAATAAGAAGGAATGAAAATAAGTCAACACTTGGTGGCAGAGATATGAATCTTCTGTTATCATGTAGACATGGGTGTTTTATGTATATATTTTTCCTCAATATAATCAGTCTCAGAGGGACCATTGAGACCCTGCTGAATCAAGTAACCACAATGGGCAGGTATGACCTCTGAACAGTTTGTTGCTGTTTAAGACATTTAAGTCCAATTTATTTTATTTGCATTATGATGGAGGGAATACCAGGGAACCATGGTAACTTTAAATTAATTTAACTTTCTTAGAAGATTTTATTTAAGCTACAGCTAACTAAATTAAGAAAGATTTATTTAGCAATCTGCAGATATTAACTAGAGCTTCATATTTGCCATTGCAATCAATCATATAGTTAAGTAAAAATTATAAAAGGCCACTCTTGGTTGTTGTTTTGGTTTAAAATGATAAATGTGGCACAGATTATACATATACAGCTTATTCTAATGGTCAATAATTGTTAAGAAATTGGTTAATGAATAAATATTTTAAATTGTTTAGTCTTCAATGCTTGAATACATTCATGCAAATAAAGATCAACAGCGACATATCAGAACTGGTCTGTATGTGACTATGAATAGCTTTGTATAATTTAATGCAGTGTCTTTTGTAATCCTTCAGTTCACTCCTTGCTTCAGCAAACAGATTCAGCAGTCAGATTGCAGTGTTTAGAAGACTAATGCTATCATGTAGCCATATATCTTTATAGGCCAATTTTTAATGTGACAATCGCCAAGCGACTTATTTACTAAGCTTCTTAACATTCCATTGACTTTACCACATTTAAAATGGAAATGCAGGAAAAATTAATTTTCTTCAACAGTTTTGTTCATGGGATAAGAAAGTGCTTTCCTTCTGTTCCACTGCTTGCGGCTTGCTTCTTGGATGAAGACAAGCGACGTTGGTATAAATTGCTCTTTTAGGCTATAACTTCATCCAGCTGGCATCGAGTGGCTATAAACGTCAAGGTGCCACTCAAAGTGATTACCTTAATAAGCACATACCAGGGATGCTATTAGCTTTAATATTTCCAATGAATGCACGCTCTTATGAAAATTTTTGTGGACTTGCATTCCTTGGCCAAAACAAAAGCTCTTACTACAATACATAAATCAGTGTAAATAATAGCCTTTGGCCCTCAAAGATGCCTGTCTATTAACCCCATTAAGTACTTATGCCTTTTATAACAGCATGATGAAATGAAGCTGACAGATTCCCTTATGTTATGTGTAGAGCTTCAAGCATTTTTTTCCCGTCAGCAGTCTCCATTTTACCTTTGTAGGAAAAGTTTATAAACAATGCAATACTAAAAGAAAACACACTTCAAAATATTTAAATTCAAATTTAACTTGCACTTCAGATAGATAAATTTATAATTATTTAACAGACCAATTAGATATGATTCAATCTGATAATCTAATAAATTCAATCTAATCTAATAGGGGGTTGGAACTAAATGATTTTAAGGTCTTTTCCAACCCTAACTATTCTATCACTCTATAAAATAGAATATGAAAAATACACTTTTAGTTCTTACATGGAATAAAATGAGTTTTATAAGCATTTGTGTCACAAAAGCACCTAGAAAAATAATTCACATTGATTGTCAGGTGTACTTTATGGCACTAATATTTGAGTTACTTACAAAACTGATTATTTTAATACATTCACTTATGTCAACTGGGACACAATTACTGCATCCCAGTCTTTTTAATGCACAAGCTAAATTATGCATATCTTAAAAAGTATACATAATATGGAATATGCAGTTTATTAAACTATAAATGTGTTTAAGGTTATATATACATGTCCACAAGTATGTGAGTTTATACTATTTTAGACCAAAGTGTTAATATTAGTATTTTAAGTTTTTCAAAAATTAATTATCTATGTTCAGTTTCATTCATCTTTCAATATAGTAGATGATGTAACACTTACTAACACTAACATCAACGTTTATACAAATGATAGTTACCATGTTTCCTGGTTTCAGCAGGTCATGCAAAGAGAAGTAAGTAACTCTCAGAATTTAAATTCAGATTTTACTGAAAATCATCACAGGATTTTTTTAACATTTATGCACAATCAGAGTTCAATAATTCTTTTTAAAATGACATGTCAGAATTCTTTCACATGCAAAGAACTATTATCTGTGATGAGAATTCATATGAAATCGAAGACTGGCCTTACCAGGACTGCATATTGCTCTTTGTAAAGAAATCACATTTTAAAATTCATCCTTACCATACTTATAATTGCATTTAAATATTGTGCTACTTGGTGCATAAATTACATTCTGGTAACCTGTGCTTCTTGCTTATACTTCTGTCTTTTTCTTCTATTTGAATCTGGTCTCCTTTTGACTGTAACTACATATTCGGTTACACTAGACACCAAGAAACTTAATCGGAACAGAAACCAGACAATTCAGTTCCATCTATATGGTGCTGTAATCCACTGGTGATTTTACATCCATCAGGTTAGTTCAACTCAGTTCATCAGCTGACAGTTGAGAATATATTTGCAAATGCACATCCAGGCTTACTGCTTTAGAGGCTGCCCAGAGGGTATCTAGATGACTGATTCCAAGAAGTGATGTGGAACATGAAGTTACTTTTATATTCTGAATAAAAATATCTTCTCTGCAGCTTGACAGCTGAACATTACCCAGCAAACCAAAGCTATGTGCTCTTTCACTGTCTTTGCTATTAGATTATCACTGACACGATGTCATTGAAAACCACTATGCACATCTTTCGTTTTCTCTGTTCCTGTATAAACAAACTCCTGATAGCTGAAATCCCTGCTGATCCACTAACATAAGGAGGTAGATATGGAAAGACAGGAAAAGGAAAGTTTCAGACTTAAAATAATAAATGCCCCAGCTTCACCATGCACAGTGACCAAAGTCTTTTTAATAGAACTAAATTACATGACTTCTAAAATGCATTTTGCTTATAATTAGCAAATATCCTATGGCCACAAAGTAGAAAATATCTCTTTCAAAGACAAAAAGCCAGTAGTATGTGTTTAATTATAGAAAACTTCTAAATTGTGTCTGGGGTTTTTTTTTTTTTTTTTAATTACATTTTTGGTTTGGGTTTCATATACAAATATATACATAAGTACATTAGACATTAGACAAATTTGTTACAGTAACTGAGAACCAAGAGAGCTATCTAAATTAATGTACTGAATGAAAAGAAATATTCAGTAGGGATAAACCAAGGAAACAGCTACTAATGCATTGACTTGTGAACAAATTATATTTTAAACATTTATAAATTCTATTGTGAGCTTTTTATTAAAATTTATACAGAACTTTTGCTATGTAGATAGCTATGAGATGGACACTGTCTATTGTATCCTGCGCCTTGATAGTTCGAAGTACTTCAGTCATATCTGATTAGAAAGATAAGTGATATAAGTAATGGGAGAACAATGTCCCTAGCAAAGTTTTCAAATTACTTTATGCACTCATCAAGCAGTAGTTCTCAAGCTATTTGGTCTACAATAGCCCAGAAGACAAGTAGATTTTATTTCAAAAACCAATATTGTTATGGTAATTGATTTTATCGTACTTGTAAACAAAGTACTACCCACCTTATATTAGGAAAGTGTGAGTTTATAGGTTGCTCGCTTAGGTATACCACTATATTTAATAAAGCATTAATACTGTATTGGAAAACTTGTATAAAAATTAACACGTACTCCTTATAATGCAACAAAAATGAAAGGTGTAGTTTTTCCTATTATACTTGATTTATTAATGTACAGTGAGGGGAAATGAAGTACAAAAGAGGTACATTTTTTTGTGTTTGTTTTGGAGTGTATGGTTCTATGTTCACAATATGAGAGGTACAGCTTCACAATTCAGAACAACAATCATTTCACTTAAATGTCTATCATAATTTAGCAATGAATTCAAGGCAAGTATTTGGGGAAAGGAAACCAACTGCATTAGTATTGGGAAAATGCTCTGTAATTGCACTGTTTCAGGCACAGAACTAATTAAAGATGCTGAATCTATCAAGGGAAAAGGTACTCTAGATAAGGCTCAGGAAAAGAAGTATTTTTAATGTGTCAACTGGAAGTTAAAGATTTTTAGCAATAATTACTGGCTTATGAAAGACCAAGCTGCTAAAATTGATGAGCAATGCAAACAGAAGTCCTCAATAATTATTCCAGGCTATATATGCAAAGAAGTGGAATGGCAGGATTAACTCTTTTGAGCATATTTTTTCTATTTAATTTACAAAACCAGAAGAGAATGGGAATATTATTAGAACAACAAAATATTGCATCCATTAATTAGTAAAAATCTGAGGAACATTTACATCTCAGAAGACATGACTCCAAATTTTTATGGCCTACAGACTATTTATTTTAAATAAATCCTGTGGAATCCAGAAGTGAGCTGACTGTAAGCTTGTTTAATGAAATTAATGCAGAAGTATTTCTACACAACATATTTTGACTTGTATAAGATTTTTATTTAGCGCTGAAATAAAATAGGCTAGTTTATTATCAGAATCAAAATCATAGATTGAGTGAGGTTGGAAGGGACTTCCAGAGATCATCTTGTTCAAACACCCTGCTCAAGCAGGGCCACCTAAAGCCAGTTGACCAGGACCATGTGGATATGAGTTTTGTGTATTTCTAAGAATGGAAACTCCAAGGATAGATTAATCTCAAAAGAACTGAAAACATTGAATGTCAAAATTCAAAAGTCACTACTGACAAGAAGTCCTCTTATAACTGAAGTTCTTCATGAAGTTCTGTAGGGATTTGTACAAATATAATTTAGAATTTTCACTAATGATAAAGAAGTGATGATAAAATCAGCATTTATAAAATTGTTAATGCCTGAAAAAATATTAAGAAAATATGAATGCTGTTAACAGCACAGTCATAAAGCTCATTTGAAAAACTGACCCATTCAAATGAAATCCATTTAATGTAACAGCAAATGTAAATGTGTAGACACATAATGCAGGAAAATAAGTAATTACTGATTTTAATGGAAACTGAGAGCAGATAAATTAAAATCAAAGGTGGGAATGGCTAAGACTATTTTTTAAAGAGTCTGGCTAACTAACAAGACCAAGTAGGAAATAGCTTTCATGATGAATATTTCCAAACTATACTGGTTTTCCTTCCAACCTAGTCCAGACTAACTGGCCATTTTTAATTAGAATTATTTCTCCCCTCTACTCAAGTTTTGGATTGTTTTTTTGACATACTTTATTTAATGCTTTTTTATTTTTATTTATTTTGCTTCAATAAACTAGAAAATAAATCTGTTTTCATCTTGAAAATACTAATAAAAAAAAAAAAGTATGGTTAGAATGAACCCTTTAGTGCAAATGACTGCAATGACATGAGATTGGATTTCCCAATGGAAAAAAAAAAAATTAAAAATCTCACCTACGTCTTGTGATTAATTGTTGATACACATTGTTAACATACATTCAGCAAGACCAAATGTCTTGGTTTTCTTTTTGAAGATGTGCTTCTGTTTGACAGAAGTTATCAGATCAGACGTGAGGTCAGCTTGGTGAAATGTAATGACCGAAATATACAGACAGTCAGGCTACATGTTATAATGGTCCCTTCTGGCTTCAGATTCTCTAAAAATCTATTAATCTTTTATACTCAAGGCTAGTGCAAGTGCAACCATTAGACCAAGTTTTATGTGCAACAGACTATCATAGGGGAGATAAAAAAGTTATTTGAAATGACCTTTCAATTCTGAAGTTCAATTTGTCTACTATCTCATGTCTGTTAACTTCTAGACGTCAGTTTCTTAGCTCAAAAGAGGAATCTCAGGAGGCAGGAGAAGGCAAAGACAACAAATACTAATTCTTATATTTGCAAATGCTTTCACTCCCCTTTGGGCTAGCAATAAAACAGGCAATCAGGTTCAGAGACCAGCTCTTAATACCGGCAATACAAATCCTGCATAGTCAGGTGAGTATCAGGAGGAAGGGGATTGCCAGTAAATAAGACAAGTACGATGTCAGCAAGTGCCATCCATAATGTCCCACACAGGTAAATGCTGTTAAAATACACTTGTTCTATGTGATTTGAAATGTGTGTGGGGAAAAATTAAAATTAAAAAAAAAATCCTCATCTTTCTGTTTTAGATGAACTTGACTTACTTTATTAAAAGTTTCTCCCAGCTGAATATGTTTATGTCAGTAATGTTAGATTCTAATTGTTTGGGGGTGCTGCCAATAGCTTGTGTACATTGAAGACCATAGCAAATCCAGAAGTCTCTTGCCATATGTTGGGATCAGAAGGCAGAGTGTGAAAAATCAATGCATTGTTTCTAAGACTCTTTTTTGAGAAGATCATTGTTTTATGCTACTTCATGAGTAGAGCTGATGAACTGAAGTTAGAGAACCTAACTGAGGGTTTAAGGTTTTATTTTTCTCTACATTTCCCTTGTGGCTATTTTATAATGATTTTGTAAAATGTTATAATAATAGTCATTCTGTAATTATGAAAGTATGATATTTCTAAATGCAGGTGGCCCATTCTACGTAACATTATATTTACACTAGTGAACATATATATAATAACATTGAATACTTAGAGTAGATCCACATTCACAAAGCAACAAAATAATTTTTCCCTATAACAGAGAAAGCTTACATTGCAAAATACATTATTCTTTCTATTAGATCAAAGGGATTGGAATGCTATTCTTTGATGGTTGTAAAAGTGAGGGATAATGTACAGAGAGGTGGGATTCATCATATTAGGTCCCAAAACATACCTTTCTGCAAGAAGCTCACATTAGAGCCCACACAGATGCACACAGAAAGCTGGTATATCTGGTTAAATGTCGCAATAGTCATGTCACCACACCGCAATCTATTTTAGTGGTGAGGAAGGTAAGAGGAGGCACTTACTCCAGGGTTTCTTGAATGTATATATTTAAATTCCAGTGTTCACTGTGAAAAAGCTAGACAGTAAAAGGCAGCATTAGGAAGGGGATTAGTTCTTCCTTTACTCTTCTAAATCAGCCTCTATAAAGCTGCTGTTGCTTCCAGCCAGGCATCACTCCATCTATTCAACGACTGAGGTGATTCAGCTCTAGATTGCCATCAATTTGTAAGCTTTAGGATGAAAATCAGGAACAAACTCTCTGTCCTGGTGATGAGTTTGCCCCATTTCACATTCCCAAAGCTAAAGTTACAGGTGGAAGCAGTGAAATTTGTTAAGCTTTTAAAGTGAAAGCTAAGCAAGTTCTCTTTGATTCTTCATGCCCTATGCAAGTACTCTGGCTCTGGATATTTAGATGACATGGCAGGAATTCTCATTTTCTACCAGCCAGACAGTAATTGCCATCAAGCAAGCAGCTTTCAGTCTGAGGCATATCATCTTTTTCCTTCCTATTTTCAGCTATCAGTGAAATGAAGCATGTATGAAGTTAAAATTATGTCAACACTTGTTAAGTACATCAAATAATCTTTTTTATTTATATTCATGTCACTTGTTTTTGTTGAATTTCTGATACAGCCTGTAGTACAGCAAATGATTTGCCACATAACTGGAAGCACATATATCTAGAAAAACTGTTACCAAGACAAAATATTTCACAGATTTCATATTCTCTGGGCAAAGCAACTTGCCCTTACATGGGTAAGACAGTAGAGACTTTTTGTTTTCAGATCCCCTTAGTTCAAGTAAGAAATGATAGTAATTGCTATAGTTGGGCTTGTGTTACCAGATTTGATTTAACAAATCAGGACAAAAGAATCAACAAAACAAAACCAAATGAACAAATGAACAAACAAACAAACAAAACCCTGCGCAAACAAAATAAATAAAAATATCCAAAACCAGAAAAAAAAACAAAAACAATCTAACCAACCAGCCTCCTAAGCATTATTAGTAGAAGAATATGACTCTGTTTTCTTATGACTTACCTATGAATTCTTTATCTTGCTAATAATCATTCAAGATCTGATCTTTCTTCTCTGTGTGATATTTCTGGTTTTATTATATTTTTTATCTAAAAAGTTCAGAATTCTCTTTCACTCTTCCAGGTACTTTAAACATTATCTCTTTTTCTCCTTTTATCTCTTCCTGCTCCTTAGAGCTTTTCTGAATTTCCTTCATCCCTTCTCTTTCCATTCTCATACAAGACTTGTTTCTGGCAAATTGACCATTACATCTGGAAGAACCATCCTGGACAAAGAAACTCTTTCAAGAAACTGTGTTTCTTAACACAGATATTTGATTGTGAAATTATTTTCAAAAAAACATTTATTTCCATTAGTCACACACAAGTCATATACAGCTGTATGCCAGGTATATGAAAGGAAAAATGGCTCGTCATGGACTGTGAAATGGATCATGTCATTGTCCTGAAGCTGGTGTTTTTGAAAACCCTGCTGATTCACCCTTGAGGATAGGCATCCATTCAGTTGCACTGATAATTCCTTCCTGAAATGCCACTCATATATCCTCAAATGCATTATATTGTAATGCATGCTATTTGCTAGCTTGCTTCATTTTATATTCTCTGACTGAAAAACCCTGGAGTCATTGTCTATAAGCAAATGACCTAATGTAGAGCACTGTATTCATTCTTTGCCTGAAGTATCTGAATTAATGGAAGTTGAACATCAAAATCAAAGTGTAAAGCCACTGATTTAGTATGTGATTAATATAAGAGGTCCAAAACCATACATATATGTATCTACACATATACATTTATATATACATACAAAATTATATGCATACATACATTAGCATATACCTAAAACCAAAATGGATGTGACAAACAAACCTTTGTAAGTCCCTCAGGATGCTTAAAAAAAAGGACATGTTGAAGCTAACAGCAGTATGATAACTTACACCATTGAGACCTGTTCCAGAAGACTTGTGGATGTATACTGCTGGCTACTTTTTCTTTTCTTTAACCTCTGATCTGCTCCTACTAATTTACTTACCTATGCAGAAACAAAATGTAGTGTATTTTATCTTAGAAAGAACAGGCACATATTTCACTGACATTTTTTTTCTTTTTTTCATTTTCAGCTCTAATTTCAGTTAATATGTTGTAGCCAAGTAGTTTTTCTCACTTCCAGTCTGAAGATGCTGTCATCTCTCAATTATTTTTGACCACCCCTGCTCATATTTTTGGGATGTCTTCTGAACTGTATTTTTATTCATCATTCAAAGCTTTGCAGCACTTACGTTAGTCTTTCACTGATTTTCTTCTAATATGAATATTAAGCCTCATACCACCTTACTGCAGATGACAAAAGAGATGTGCTACATATTGATGCACATTTTCTCATTTTTAGTTCTGCAGGTAACATAGTCCACCAATACCCGAAAGATATGCTAAGAGTAATCTGGAAATCCTTTTTCTATCTGAATCACCACATCCAAGCAGTTTGCACATCTGTGATATTATATTTGTCTTCCATTGCCATCCAGACAGAGATACCACTCATTTAGACATTTATCAGCTCACATCAGTTTGTGTCATGCTTTCTACAGTCTTGGAAAACACAGTTCTCTTCCATCTCAGAGCATCTCATCTTCCTTTTCAGAGGATTTGTCTTTTGCAGACTGACATGACTGATTTGTGCCAAATACAAGCTAATCAAAAATGTATGTGCAACAGCAGACTAGCAGGACTTAACCAGCTTGAGCCAAATGGCTTGTGACTGATTCATGGAATCTTTCAGCTCTGTCTACCAGTACTTCATCATCATAACCGGACAGGCATGGAGATGGCACACTGAACAAGAGTTAAGAGTTGGGATGTCTGTGGGAGCGTTCCTGTCAGTTAAGGGACATGTGAGCAATCCAGCTTTTGACTTAGCTTCACTAGGGCAGTGAGCAAGAGGCTTTGTGAAGACTTGCAGGCCCAGAAGAGGGTAACCAGGGGGGCCCAGGGACGAGTGTGTGTTGCTGCGGGGAGGAGTCAGCTAGCAAGGTCTCCAAGCAGAACGTTCCAGAACAACATCTGCTGTTCAGGGGCCAGCCGCAGGTGGCAAAACAGGAGGGGCTTCCGCTGTGCCCAGCACAATAACCATTTATGGACATTTGGAGCTTCAGCCAATCAATAACCTGTTGCTAGTGCCTGTCTGTATGGAGCTGACCAATCAAGTGTTATCGAATGTTCTAGCACTCTAGAATTTTTCTATAAAAGGCACACTTGTACACAATAAATTGTTCAGCATTTGATCACATTGGTCGCTGTTGTGTTGTTCCATATCCCCCGCAGATGTCAACCTGATAAAGTTTAACCATGACAACTGCAAGGTCCTGCACCCGGGTCAGAGTAATCTCAGACACAGCTACAGATTGGACAGAGAAGACATTGAGAGCAGCCCTGAGGAGAAGGACTTAGGGGTGTTGGTTGATGAAAAAATGAACGGGAGCTGTCAGTGTGCTCTTGCAGCCCAGAAAGCCAAGTATATTATCAAAAGGAGCGTGACCAGCAGGTTGAAGGACCTGATCCTGCCCCTCTACTCTGCTCTTGTGAGGCCTCACTTGGAGTATTGTGTGCAGTTCTGGTGTCCTCAACATAAAAAGAACATGGAACTGTTTGAATGAATCCAGAGGAGGGCCACGAGGATGATCAGGGGACTGGAGCACCTTCTGTACAAAGATAGGCTGAGAAAGTTGGGGCTGTTCATCCTTGAGAAGAGAAGGCTGCGTGGAGACCTCATGGCAGCCTTCCAGTACCTGAAGGGGACCTATAGGGATGCAAGGGAGGGACTCTTCATGAAGGATTGTAGTGATAAGACGAGGTAATGGCTGCAAACTTGAACAGGGGAAGTTTAAATTGGATCTGAGGAAGAAATTCTTTACTGCAAAGGTGATGAGGCACTGGAATGTGTTGCCCAGGGAAGTTGCGAATGCTTCATCACTGGCAGTGTTCAAGGCCAGGTTGGATACAGCCTTGGGTTACATGGTTTAGTGTGAAGTGTCCCTGCCCATGGCAGGGGGTTGGAACTAGATGATCTTGAGGTCCTTTCCAACCCTAACTATTCAATGATTTTATGATCCTGTGATTGATTCTATGATTGATTCTATGAACAAGACAGAAAGCAGCCTACTATGTACATATTACTATAATCATATAATCATAGAATTACCCAGGTTAGAAGGGACCTCAAAAGATCATCTTATCCAACATTTTGTTGGGAAAAGGAGCCTAAATGAGATTACACTGCACCTTGTTTAGCCATATCTTGAAAACCTCCAGTGTTGGGAACTAAGCAATGGACTTGAGAAGGTGGTTCTTGTAAATTACTGTTCTCACTGCAAAAAAATTGTTTCTTCTTTGAGCTAAAACCCTCTCCCAGTGCAACTTGTACCTGTCGACCCTTGTTTTCTCTGTGTGAATCCTTGTGAAGCCTCAGTTCTTTTTTTAGTCACCTGCTAAGTACTTCCCTGAGAATGAAATTTCAGTCAAGTATGCTAATCAAGCTCTGGGTCAGGGCAACAATTACAGGAAGTTACCTCTACTTTGAAACTTAGCGGAGTAATTTTGATAAAGGTTGTCACCAGCAGATTCTCACATAATCAAGAATCAGAAGGCTTAAAACCTTCTTCATGCGAACATGTGCATCACATTAAACAAAAAGGAATTCAAGGCTTTGCAAAAGGATTAATAATCTTACAGAAGATCTGTACTAGTGCGATTGTAGAAAGAATCTGATATGTTCCTTCTGAATATACACTTAGGGAAGGAAACCCTGACATTGGCATTAAAAAATCACCTTTCAGCATAGTGTTACTCATAAAAAGGGAGCATATCCTTGTGTGCACTGAGATAAAACACTCTGCAATGCTGGAAAAAAAATTGTTGCCTAGTACCTAGTTTAATTGGCATTAATTAGAAGCATGAATCATGTGTGTGAGAAAGGAAGATATTGTTAAATTAGAGTTCTGTCTTAATCCTTTCTTGTTAAACTCTCCTTCAGCTTTAGAAGATACTCCTGTGTCACAGTGACACTCAGCAAATGACAGTCTTGCTCTACATCCTTGGAGGAGGTTATGAAGACATCAGTCTGTCTGAATCTGTCATCTTTTGTGATTTCTCCTCCTCTCTAATGTGTTGTTCATCTTCACAGTTACATTTCATTCCCTGAAATTAGACTTTTCCATATGATGCTTTCTTTAAATATGAACTATAATCACTGGAAATTATGCCTTTGAGAGATGTATTTTTCACCAAATTGCTCCTTTCCACATTTTGTGACATAGTGAAAATATACTTCTGCTTCTTTCTAAATACAAAACCAAAAAAAAAAAAAAAGAGGAAAGAACATGACCTTAGGAAAGACCAAAGCCAGAACACTGTAGTAATTGCCAAAGATGAACTGCTATGAAATTGTACAGTGTTGTCATATTTAAGTAAAAGATATTTGTTGCTAAAAAAAAATGTTAAAGCAGTGGAGGCAGCCAAAAGCCTGGTACAGTTTAGCTAAGTCTACTTCATTATTTTATATTTTAACGTTATGTCCATATGTAATCCTTTTTTCAGTCCTGAAGAAGCGAAACATTACCAAGGCTTATCATAGTACCTTAACTCATAGCAAATTTATGATGCAAAAGCAATTTGTTCATCTCTACTTTAAGCAATTGTATGAAGTTGTATATTAGATAACATTGCTTTAGTTAAATGGCATTTATTTTTATAGTTTCAGGACATAAGACAACAATGGTAAATTTATTTATAATATTCCAGCACTGCTGTCATATACTTAGTGAATTCTATTATTTATTTTGAGTTTCATTATATTGCTTTATTTTTCATCTTTATCAGATTGATATGATCTAGCATCACCTTTTTTACAGAAAATTGATGTGGGTCAATGCCAGAGAAGGTGAAACACATGCACTTAAGGTTTAGTAATCTTAAGAAGTTTAATATGAATAGATGAACTTGATTGTGAATCTGTAAGAGAGGAACTGAACTTTAATTTCCATCTTTAGGCTAAGCAGGTGCATCTACACCACAGAAAGAAGGTCAGTGAGTTGGCAGAATGATGTTGTGCCAGACTTACATCAACACAGCACTAGCAAATTAAGGCATTGTCATATCATCCTGCTTGCCTTGCTAGAGTGCTTCTCACTCCAATGCATAATCATAGAATCATAGAATAGTTAGGGTTGGAAAGGACCTTAAGATCATCTAGTTCCAACCTCCCTGCCATGGGC
>JASSUY010035094.1:0-42908 GCA_032466535.1 Forpus xanthops | reverse complement strand
TATTATTATTGGTGGTAGCAGTAGTGATTTATGTTATACCTTAGTTACTGAACTGTTCTTATCTCAACCTGTGGGAGATGCATTCTTTTGATTCTCCCCTCCATCCCCCCAGGACTGGGGAAGAAGGGGGGGGGGGGGGAGTGAGTGAGCAGAACTGTGTGAGGCCCTTAAACCATGACACCCATCCCTGGCAGTGTTCAAGGCCAGGTTGGACAGGGCTTTGAGCAACCTGGTCTAGTGGAAGGTGTCCCTGCCTGTGTTAGGTGGGCTGGAATTGTGCTGTATTTAAGGTCTCTTCCAACCCAAACTATTCTGTGATTCTATGAAATAAGGTGCCACAACACATTCCCAAATTCAAGGTAAGTTATTCAAGGTAAGTTGTCTTCTTTCCTGAAAACCAGTGTGTCCCCCGCAGTGATGGTATTAACATGTCTTGCACACACTCAGCTTCTCTATGCTGCTGGATACAAGGCAGCAGCCTGACAGCAATGGGGGTGGTTTACTTGCTGAAGGACACTGTACTCAGGGTATATTTGCCACATCCAGGGTAATTCTGCAGCTGTTTCTGTCCATCCACCATCATTATGTTGCTTTATAAAAAGACCCATGAAGTCACCAGTAGTTTAGCCTCCATGGAATCATTTTCAAAGAAATGAGCTGAAAGTCTGCTCACTGAAATGAAAGCTATTTAACAAATAAAGCTTTCCTCCCCCTTGCTCCCTTACTGTCAAGAAAAAAAATGCATCAAGAAGCCTGAGTCACATTTGACAGATAAGTGAGACAATGTGAAAGGTTATATGCAAGAGGCTAAGTAAGACTGTAATTTATGTGCTTGGGGAGGGACTGGGGGACTTGGGGGGCAGCTACAGTCCTTTTGTCATGAGGCTGAGTGGCAGGACCATGGCTTACTTCAACATAAAACTGGAGTTAAGGGCTTGTTTTGATCCTGACAGCATGATACCCAGAGCTGAAAATGCTGTGTAACGTAAGGGTGAAGAAAAGAAATAATTTCCATGGGGCTGAATTTCAGTTTTATACTCTTTTCTTTCCTGATGGTTTCTTTTTCTTCTATCCTTACTGTGAGTTATTCAGGTAGGAGCCCCATCTATGTCACCGGGGTAGAGTCAGTGGGAGGACTTCAGTTTGCAGAAGTTTGTTATGATTTCCTGCAGGTTATGCCATTGAGGATATGCTCTTGGGATTGAGTGGCATAATGCCAAATGAGTTAAAGGATATTATTTGTGACAGTGTCGCTCCTTATGACAATTAAATGTCACTTTATCGAGTTCAGTAATGAAGTAGTTATCTTACTGCCTAGTGCTGCAGCAGAGCCAAGCAATAGGAGCAACGGCAGATTCCTTAGGGCTGGTTAGTGCTGTTAATAATAGTCCAGAGAAGAATTTCTCATGGTAGCTGTTGTGTTAATGACCTTTGTGTTGTGTTAATGACCTTTCATGGAGCATTCTGCCACTGGGAACTGTTTCTGCAAAGTATTACTGGCCGCAACTAGTGAGTAGTCTTAATATTTTATGGACTACTGCAGATTGTATTTCAGGATATGAGAGATCATTTCAGCAATGTAAGTTAGGAATGCGAAGCATGTTGCAATCTTCCCCTCTCATTTTACAGTTGGAGGTGTTACTAACATTTCGTGTAAATATGTTCCATTTAAACGGGCAGAGTAAAAGAAATTGAAAAAAAAATGGCTCTCAGACACAGCTTAGTTTGCTAATGTCTGTAACACTGAAATTTAGACGTGTGCTTTAGTCCATTACTTAGTCAGCATTCTTCAGGTCAACAAGATAACAGATGTGTGGATTGTATATCAATGGGAAGATTTAGTCATTATGGTATTTCTCAAGTATACTAATTGAGCTTTGATCTTTTATTCTTTTATAGTTTGTTCCTTTCTTGGAAGAAAATACGTCCTAGGTGGAAAAAAGGCATGGGGGCATAAATAGCAAATATTGAATGTATTCTCTCTGATCTCACATAAGGCATTAACATCTTTCAGTAATATTGGTGCAATTGTTGTTGAACTGAAAAAGACAACAGAGCCAATTTCAGAATTAAGGGACTGATCAAGGTTTTTGCAGAAGGCAAAGAATGTGTTCAGCCCTGTTGCTTCTTCCCAAATGATTTGTGACAGAGAATGTTTTTAAATTATAGCTGTGTTTATCCACCCATTTATTGGTTGCTGTTGGGGTGATGTGGAAAGTTGGCGATGCTGTTCCAAGCCACATGAAACTTTCCTGCTGCCAAGCTTTGTAAGAAATAATAGACTTATGAAATGATCTGAATGTGGACTGGGATATAAATGAACCTGGACTGGCTTATGTTTTCTTAATAAATTGTTTTAGCTCAGTTCCATTAGAAACCATGAAAACTGTGCCTCTAAATCCACTGTAAGGCTCTGCTGAGTTCAGTGAAAAGTTGGAAGAAGAATTCATATAAAATATGAAACTGATAAGTAGATTTGGAAAAGGGAAATTAAATTGGCATGTTGTGAGAAAACTGGACCATGTCATAACAGCCAGCGGCATTTTGCCACCTGAGGTGGGACAGTTATTGTATCTCACCGAGAAGCAATTATATTTCTTCCTTCACTATAAGTGCAACAATAAACCCAGCTTAGGGATTTAAAGGAAAAAGAACCATCAATGCCAACAAGCAGTAGGCACCAAAGAGATGTGATGGAATGTAGTCCTCATCCCACCATTTTTGTGCCAAGCTCTTTAAGGAGGAGAGGCATTACTTGTTGATTATGTACCTACATGACTCCGGAGGACCTTTATCCCTGCAGAGTAGACCTGTTTGATGCTGCACAATTTTTCCTCTGCAACTGTTCACTGTGTGTCTTTGGCTCTAAATTAGAGATAAATCTGCCTCTAAGATAACATCTGCAACTCCTCTTGTAGTAGCCGTAAGCTAATGATTTGCAACAATAGTAATAATAATAAAAAAGTTTGTCAAAAGATAACAGATCTGTGTTATCTTTATTACATAGTACTAAGGCAGAGGCCTGCCCAAGGGGACAAATGTTAGAAGTAGGATGAGAACTGAAATTCTGGCTGCCAGTCATGGCTTTTTGCTGGCATTTACAGCTGATATTTGAAAATCTGTTCTAAAAATATGAAAGCTTATCTTAGAAGAAAGAAGAAAATATTTGAAAAGAACCTTTCCTTCCTTTCGTAGGTTATACCAACTTAAATTAATATTCAGAAATCTGATCAATATGATCAGAGTTGGTTTTATATTCCTGAGGAACTATTCCTTTGGTGTATCTTCTTTGTGCTCAATATCTATTTGAAAAACCTTGTTGCTGTCTTGGGAACATTAGTAGGAGAGATAAATTAGGCTGTTTGACATCATCTTGTTGATAAATGTTTTCTTTTAAGACTCCTAAAGATCTAAGTAAAGAACAGTAGAGGCTGTGACAGATACTGTTATGTCAAGAGATCTACCCTTCATGCCAATGACCAGAGTCAGTTGGGAAAAACAAAACCCAAAACCAGGTTGCTGCTGACTTTTAATTACATGTAAACATCTTGTGGCAATGTACGGTATCTTTTGCACTGTGATTTTGTCTCTTCAGTGTTGTATTATTTTTTTTAATCTTATATTAAATTTGAAGTTTCTAAGAGTTGGAGATTTGGGTTGAGATGCATTTGTCCATCTAATTTCTCTTTGCTTCATGATATCTCATAATGAAAAAAAATTAAGAAATATGTGGTGGCATCTTCATGTTCTTTTCAGTTTGTGTTTGTTTGGGGTTTTCTTACTGCTTTGAATCTTCTTTGGATTCAATGTTTTAAATATCCTGGTTGGACACTGACAGAGGTGACCATGGGAGATTTCCATGAATGGGCAAAGAAAGCGAACATTCTGTGTGAGAACAAAAGCTTGTATATGATTTTGAGGAGATAAACTTGCATCAAGCAAATACAGTGTGAGTGTATATGTGTTTCCTTGTGAGTTCAAATAATGTGCTATCTAAAGAAGCACGGGGTGGTGATTTTGAGTACTGCTTGAATGTGCATTACCTAAATGTAACATGATGAGGGAAGGGAAGCACCTTGGTGTTTTTTTTTTTTCTTTTTTTTTTTTTTAATGCTGTTCTATGCTAAAACCTTCAGTCTTATATCCAAAGAGCAGCAAGCACTGGATTAATGTTTATTTGGATTTCGTTTTGCAGCTTGGACATGTCAGAGACAGCAGTGATTGCAATCTCACAAAGAGAGTGAGGAGGGATACTAAACAGAACCTTGTCATGTAGACAGAGCTCCTAACTAAACAATTTGGTTAGTGAGATGACAACTCTTTCTCTGTCCAAAAACACCAGGAGTCATGAAATGAACTTCACATTGATATTCCTTTCTTTCCTCCTCTTCCAGCAGTCTTTTTGACTCATGGCAGTATACTAAGTGGTTGGTTTACAGCTATGGGCTTGTGCTGCTACTCACCCTGTATTAATCTGTCAGTATCAAAAAATAAACACGAAAACAAGACACTGTAGATGACTTACACATGGAATCTTGATTGCATTGCTTCTAAGTATATTATTTGTTATGATCTAATATTTTCTATTAATACTTTAAGAAAGAAGATAAGTGGCAGTAAAAGGTGAAGTTCATCTTATTAGAACATGTGTCCTTTCCTAAAAAAACCCTCACATTTGTACGGTATTTCCATTCAAAAAAATAATGCTTGCAAATATTAGTCTCAGTGATGTAAAAAAAATGACCTTATTACTTTTACAAAGACATAGGAATTGATTCCAGCACTTCCGATTCCAGAGAACAGGATCAAGGGAAGGTGCTTTTTTCAGTTTGCATCTAATATTTTCTTTTTTAGATTTGTAGTGAGTTGATTATTCAGATCTTAATGAACTAGGGAACCATACACCATTAGGTACTGAGTTGCCTCATTTGTTCAGAAATCATCAGAAAACAGTGAGTCTGTGATACAGTCATACTCAAGTTCTTAAATGTAGCTTTGGGTCGTTGTGACATGGACACAGTAGTTCATGCTTGGTGGATCTTTGGTGCTGTAGATGCCTTTATAGCCTCTGCACAGCGACTAACAGTTCACTGTCTACCATGCATGGACTGTGGGCATTACTCCTCTGTGTAACTTGACAGTTGTGAGGATTAGCCATAATTTAAATGGTTAAACACCCTGTCAGATGGACATTTTTATTCCTAAGCCAAGACGCAATCAGTGACAATGCATGTGCTCCTAGCCTGTCTTCATGCAAAAGAAAAAAACTTGGCTCAATGTACTGTCATACTGTAGTCATTGGTCCTGGGGAAATATACATACATGTATACGTAATTCTAAGGCAGTCAGTTGCATTTGTCAAACCAGACCCTTCATGTTTCTTGTTTAAAAAGATTTCCCCACTTGCCACAATACTTCTGTACATCAGCACATTTTCCTGCCCCCACTGCAGAGGTCCTGTGCAGTGGCTCCTCACAGTTAAGCCATCCTGTAGGTAAGCTGTTCCAATAGGTCAGCCTGTCTGACTGTTGCTGTGGATGCTCACTCTGCCCCGCATGAAGTCCTTCTAGAACAGCATCTGTTCTCATAGTCACCTCTGTCAACAACACATCTAAATCTTACTCATCTTGGAGGCCTTGATCAGATTTTGGTCAGGCTTCCACTCATGTCTCACACACCTCATGGCTTCATGTGCTAATAAATCTTAGTTTCTAAACAATTACACAAGACAGATGTTTGCATGTGTCTGCAGTATAGACTGCACCTGAATTTTTTAAAACAGAGAAACGCATCGTTACATACTCCACATTTAATATCATCATCTGTCAGTCTTACCTCTGCAGTTTATGAAGAGAAAGCTTAGTTGGACCATTAAAAATGCATAAGTTCAACTTGTGTAAACTCTTCCTTGAATAGAGCTGAAGTTCTTGTGATGGGGCTTTTGTGTACTTCTAAGACTATATGCCACTCTTACCACATGATTATTAGTAGCAAGAAAAATAAGGCAAATACTGAGAAATCAAGACCTTTTGGCCTAGGAAAGCATGCAGTTTCCTTTGCTTGCACACTTAAAATCAAGTCTTAGTTACTAGGCTGCATGACAGTTGCAGAATTTGCAGAGATGTATGGCAGGTGCAGATTTTTTTTGCTCAAATTCTCATCTATGTGCAAAATCCTCCCTGTGAGGGTGGTGAGGCACTGGCACAGGTTGCCCAGAGAAGCTGTGGCTGCCCCATCCCTGGCAGTGTTCAAGGCCAGGCTGGAGGGGGTTTTGAGCAACCTGGTGTAGTGGAAGATGTTCCTGCCTGTGGAAGGGATGTTGGAACTGAATGATCTTTAAGGTCCCTTCCAACCCAAACCATTCTAGGATTCTATGATTCAACCAACGCTGCCAACTTTAATGCCATACAGATTCAGTACTGAGCTCCTTACTTCAGATGCTTTTAAGACTTGCAAACCCACTGAGAATCCCTAAATTGGGAGAATGTCCCCTTAGCTATTTCAGTCCTGCTACTGACTGGTACCTTTGCACCTGACTTTATCATCAAGTCCACTTGGGAACTATAAGCCAGGTATAATCAAGCCTGTACAGGGTCTGAATATAATAAATGTTTTGTTTTTTTAAATACAAGGTAATGGTTTGCAAAAGTGCTCATGAAGACATTAAATTATGCTGGCATTGGTAGCACACATACTTGTGCCTTGATGTGCTTGTCACAGTTTGTAATAAGTCACGGTTCATTCTCTACCTGCTTAGGAAGACACAATAAATACCAGACAACAATAAGCCCTTGCAAGAACAGCACAGTGAAGGAAAACCCTTACCTAAGTCCCCTTTTCACTCCCTTTTTCATTATCAGTGGAGTTTTTATGAGTTGCATTTTCTACACCTGTTTCCCCTGCCATTTGGATCCCTGGAGTGCAAATACAAATATAGCTTGTGGGCCTCCTGACAGAGGCTGGTAACAGCTTATCTAACAAGAAATACTTTATTTTTAGGACTCCGAAGCTTGTGTTGTGCTCTTCAGTTAAAACTTAACTCCCAGACTAAACAGCTTTCATGTTTAAGGCTTCTTGGTTGTTGCCACTTTTTTTTTGTCTTGCAGGTTGTATATATATACATTATACATTTCACACCTTATAGTCTCCAGTGCATGTCTAGATTTCTGATGGAGACTGCGCTTTAGAAGGATGTTTTGGACACACGATTAACTTTGGTAAGAGCCTCGTAAATGCTCAAAAAATACAAGATTGTTTTCTATTTTTTTTTCTTTTCCTGTGCAAAATCTGGTAGGAAAAAAGGAAATGGCAAAAGGAATGAGAAGTAACTTACCAATGGGAGTTAAAAAATAGACACAATGACACAAATATGTATGAAAATATGTCCTTTTTCAGTGATATGATGTTTGCTAAGTGCGGGTGATTTATGATTACCTCAGGAAGTTAAAAATAGTAGCCATGGTGTCAGTAAGTTTATTCACACAAAGGGCAAGACACAGAGAAGCCTGTGTAATTTTCAGCTCAAGAGAGGCAGGGATGGATAAAAGTCTCTTGAGTCTTGAAGTTGCCTTCAAGAGGTAATTGCAGGCTTGCAGTTCAGTGATATGTACTGGCTGGGTTTCATGATGTGGGATGTGGCCTTGGCTTGTTAAAATTCTTCTAAATTCTACCTTGGGATCTACAGAGGGATACACTATGAAAGAAATGTAAGGGAGATAATGACCAAGCCAATACATGAATGCCACTAACTAGGCGTGAGGTTGGGGAAAACTAGAATTTCTGTCTTTTGGGACAAGTAGGTTACAGAGTGGCTGCCTGATGGTCCTTGCATACTGCTCCTCTCCTGATCAGGCTCAAGGATTTGTGTTTTTCATAGCTGAAAGACTGCTTCCCAAAACAAGCCAAAGGCAGGTCTAGAAAGAAAAAAAAACCGAACAAAACCAAACCACGTGAGTTTTTGTATGTGAATGCTGTGTGGGCTGGGAGAATAAGTATTTGTGGGCTGTTACTTTGTAGTTCTAGTATTATATACCTTCTAAACAAATCTAGAGAAGGCCATGTGTTATTTCCTCCCTTTTCCCCTGGCCCAAGTGGTTACTCTTTGATAAGTAGGACTGAGAGCAAACTTAATATTTTAAAAAGTTAAGAACAAGAAAATATTTTCTCCTTTAAATTTTTGGGCCATTTGGATGCAAAGCAACGTCTTCCTCTACCTTAGTCACCTCGCAGCATTCTGTCTTTTTAGTTCAAAACCAGTGAATGCATGTATATTTATGTATTTTGGATAAAAACAGTCTGGTCTGGTGTGCTAACCTGTACCAGAACTGCCAGGTTGTCACCTACAGCAGAATTTTCCCAATGCCTTTAGAACATCTGTCTCACAGAAAATCAAATTGGTATTCCTAGAGTATTCCATTGGAGTGACTTGAAATCTGAGTCACAGACACATGTTTTCATAATAAAGCAATTAAAAAAGATATTAAGGGAATATTACAACTAGTACTCCATTCCTCATGCATGTTCTACTTCAGCATGCAATACTTGCTGATATTTTTATATGAATATGTAACACTGACATCTTAATTGTCCTGATAAAGTGAATGATATGAAAAGAAACAATGAGCATAATAGTTTATTTCCACAGTGAAGACCAATGTATGTCTATACATATGTAAAGATGGGTGTGCATGTGTTTGGGTATTATATATAAATATACAAATAACATATATAGACAGCTGTGGTAAGGGTCCATTTAGTGGTATATGTTGCATGTAGATAAAAGCACTTCAGCAAGTAAACACCTAAGTTTCACCAATAAAAGTCAATTGTGGACTTGAGTAGAAATCACAGAATATGTAGTGGGTTGTTTTGGTATTTCATGGGGGTTTTTTTCAGTCTTAAACAAAACTGAAGCTAGCAGTGATAGTTTTGTGAGAGGTGTTCCCAGAGATTTGGAGCTGAAAGAGCAAAGCAGCATATGTAAGAATTGAAAGATTTGCTAGCAGCTGTAGGTGACCTAAGCACACTCTTCTATCCTCTTCATGTTCTGATGTAAGGGCATACATCATATGTTTGTCCAAACTTTCATTTAGGCAATAATACCTTCAGTTCTTAAACCCCTTCTGTAATTTTCATTATTTATTCCATGCTTCATTTCCAGCCCTGAACTGCAGCCTTGTCTGCAGTTCACATCAAAGACAGGTTTCACATCAAAGACAGCTGCAAGTCAGCAGCAGAAAAAGTGGTACTTGCATTTTGCATGTAATTTTGGCCCTCTTTATTATTTTTCTAAATAAGATGTATCAAGTGCACTATAAAAGATTTGGAAAGGGATGCTCTAGCAACCTAGAAGTTGCAGAGTGTATCACTAAGGGAGCAATTATTTTCAGGAACTTACAAGAAAAACTTGTAGAGAAAATTTCATCCTGTTTGAAAATGCTTGCTGGTTTTGTCAGAATAACCATCAGGACAGTGGAATGTTGATACAGTAATTTAAATCAGGTAGTTGGAATGAGGCATAATAACGTTCAATATTGTAGCACTAACTATGGGGGAGTGCCATTTATAGGAAGAGCAATGTAAAGTACGACTGTTAAGTCTGAAAAAGAGGCCATGATCCCAGAATGAAGGGGAATGGTGAGTCACTGGTCATGGCACTAACTTTGGCATCAACTGAGATTTGAACTGGAAATGATAATAACAAATTACATTTTTAATAAAAAAAAAAATCTCATCATTCACTACATAAGGTTTGTCATCACTTATGCAGATGTCACATTATGCATCTAATCAACTGAAAGCAGTACTTGGAGAAAAAAATGACTTTGTTTTTTCTGGAATACACACACATGAGATCTAGATCACAAAGCAGGAGGTTAAGCTGGCATTGCTCTTGTAAGACTCCATTAACATGCTATATTCACTTCTGAACATCTTCATAAGAAGATGCTAAGAAACTGGAGGACTTTAAATAAACAGAAATAAGATTAAAAGGGAAGGACTGCCTAGTGAAGGAAAATGCTAAGTAATTCCAAGCATATAGCTTGCCTAAAAGAGAAAGGGGAGGATCTACAGCTCTGTGTCTGTGCAAAGTATAAAATTCTTGGCAGTAGTGAATGAGATATTTCATCTGGATATAAATATTAACTTGTAGAAAGCGTTTAGGAACAGGAAGGTGTCTCTCAAGGACTCCTCACTATCATTTACTGAATTATGTGATATAGTGCATGAAAAGAGAACATTGTTGATACTGGCTTTTAAGTGGACCTTCTTGAAGAACTAAAGCCAATCTTATAATGTGAGACAACAAGATGACCAAAGAGGTCACTTCTCTTACAATCACTGTGATTCTACTCCATCCATTATATAATTTTTGGCCTTCTAAAATACTTTGCGCATTGGAGTTCCTCCCTTGTTACTTTCTGTTTATCATGTGTTCTTAGTCTTTCTTCACCAGGCATACTGAATGTTAATTGGGTTCCTTGCAAGTAGTCAGCTTTCACATATTCCTGCATCCATGTGTGCAGCAATGTAATATTTCATAAGAAGTGATAAAACTATTGACATACAGTTTCAACTTCACTTCTAGTTAAGTTGATAAAGCACTCCAGGTATACTTAAGGGATGAAATTAAGGACAGACTGATACTAAAAATTTCATTTGAAGTCTAGACTCCTCTCTCCTTTCTCTGAAGTTCAGAGATTCTTGAATTTAGGTAATTCTGATTCAGGTGCAATATATGAGTGAAATTATCTCCGTTAATTCAAATTAATTATTATTATCAATGCTGAAACAAGAAAATGTGCATGGTTTTCCATCAGAATGCTCCCTTGGATTTGCCTAAGGACCCATTTCAGTGGAGACGTGGTAAAGTGCAGTCAAGCTCTGGTGTGTTTTGGGGTTCCTCAGGAGCACAGAAGTGTCCAGCTCCTTTTTCCTCCATGTTGCTGAGAACAGGTGGCCTCCTCTGGGGTCACCAAGTATATTTAGGGCTGAAACTTGAGCAGACTGGAGCCAGATTGGCTGTGCTGGTCACATACGTAATTAGGAGCTGATGCTCTATCGGGCTTGCTCTTGCCCAGTGCTGCTCTGGAGGAAGGATTGGAGAGGCTTTGCTCCTAAGGATATTTACTAGATGTTGCTGGTAAGAGCATTTTAATCACATTTCACTTGTTTTCCTTAGAATATGATCTTGAGGTGCTTACCAGTTCTGTAGTTTTTTGGGTGTAGTCATTGTGCCGTGCCCATGAGAGTCAGATTTTCTGTCTGGATGACTAGTAGCAAATTGCAGTAAGAGGAAAGAACCCAGGACAGTGTTTTGGAAGTGTAACTGGAGGTCACAGTAGTGACTGCATAGATGGTATCCTTATATACCATTCTGCTTCTTGGGTTTATTCATAAACTTTGGCCTACTTGTTCATAAACATGGCACTTACTGAGTAATTCTTAATGTATTTTCATAGTTAAGAATCTGGTTTAACAATATTTGGTTTTTTGGTAATTTTTCTCAACACATTGAAACTAAAAAGGGACAGCATTTTATGTTCCTATATTTAGCCTGATTACTAGACTTCACTTGCCCCAGAAAGAATTGCAGTTTAGCCAGCTAAACAAAACCACCCTGTCATTTGGTAGTATTAGCTTACACGGCAAATATCTTTGGACTCAGGAACAGCTGTTCCAAAGCCTCATCCCCTACCAGCATTAGAAACAGAGCTGTACTCTGGTGGAAAATTGTAGCTTTGCCTCACAGCAAAATTGCTATGTTAATTAATTTGTTTAAAGGTTTTGACAGTCATCTGTACTTTCTAGTTTAGCTAACTGTATGGATTTTCATATTTTCAGGTCTGAAGAAACAGAAAAAAGTCACAAGAGCTAAACAAAAAAACAACCCAGACCATCTATATAGGCTAATGCCGGGAAGACAAAAATTGTCTCATTAACCTAAGGCCTCTTAAAATATTCATAAACTTTTTCCATATTATGTTTTTACTTATGAATTAATATAGTAGCATATATAGATAAAGTTCCCATTCAAACAGGAGCTTGAATAATGTCATGAAATAGTATAAAATAGTCTCAGGAAAACTCTTCAAATAATCTTATTGCAATAAACCCAAATCATACTTCAAGAATTCTCTTCCTTGTTTTTTAATTTCTTTTATATTTTCATTGAATTCCAGTATTGGTATTACAACTATTAGAATAAATTATTTGTCCAAAATTGTAGTATATATCAGTATATTTGCAATTTAATCCAATGCTTTCCCACAACAGTCAAAGTAATGCCAGATCTCAACTTTATCTCTGTTGTACAAGTTCTTTCACTAAGTAGCCAACAACATTGTAATAATCTGACTAGTTACTAAACGTGACCTCATGCACTTTATGAACTTTACTAGTTCATCATATTTTCAGTCTTGGGCTAATGCTGTTTTCACACTTTTATTTGCTGCATGACCAGTGAGTGGGGGAGAGACAGAAGAATATCCTCAAAATGGAGGAAGAAGAATATGAGGAAGTTGTGGAGGTAAGAAGAAAATCTGAGAGTTGAAATGTTTGTTTTCTGCCTTGTGAATTAATATATTAATCACTTTAATGAGACATTGCTCTGAGCATATACGGTTGCTTGCTGTTTGCTCTCTGAAGATTAGGGTATGATTAGATATCTATTAAATGGTTTAATGAGTAAACAACAACAGCAATAACAAAGTTGCTCTCAGTGGAGCAAAGTCTCCCTGATTCCCACCATAGCTGCTCTGTTTAAATAAGGATTGTGACCAACCCACACCTACATTGCGAGCTTCTGTAATTACTCTTCTATGTAATTATAGGTGCAGTGGGCCATCTCTTTTCCCTTCTGGCTTGCCCTCTGTCATCCAATCCATGCTATAGAGGATAACTTTGGAAGCCACTTTCTAGCCTCACCTCTGTGCCCACTGAAATGGAGAAATGCAGCAGTTTTATGCCACCATTAACCATTTTAACCTTGGAAGCTGCAGAGATGGAGCTAGATTTAAACCTGTAGATGTCTGTGGAGTTGCATCAGGGACTTATTTGCCAATAAGGCATTTAACTAACAGTTTCATGCCTAATTATTTAGTCTAAGCAATTTGATTAAAAAATCCCCAGGAGCTGAAGAACCTACAGCTTCCTGTTATGAGCAAATGCCATTGGAATAATGACTTTGCTACTGCAACAGTATATGAGATTAATAAACAGTGTGGTCTTACCTGTTGGATTATTACTACTCTGAAATGAAATAATGTGTTATGAAATACATAAATGATTGTAACAAATTGCTCAGTGTTTGAGGAAAAGAAGCAGACAGTATGAATGTACATATTCCACAACTAATTATCTCCACACAGTATATAATGGACTGTTAATTTCAGACAATGTGACAGCATTGAGTCCTGATTGCAGATTTTGTACATTTCACGTACTGAATGGAGTCAAGTCAAATGGTTTACCAGTTAAATTAATGTGTTTTGGAAAATAAGTGTTATTGTTCATAAAGTCCATTTTAAAGACATTGTGCCACCTAGCTACAAAGACACCAGTCCTTCATTAAGTTTCCTATTACCATGTTACTTGTAATTGCCTTTACCTTCCTGCTCATAATGTCCTTTCTGTAACAAAATGTATATTTATTTGCTATCAGTGTTTATTTGTTGCTGCTGGAATGTTGGTATGTTGGCTTTCTTCTCTACATAGCTCTGTTTCATTCTCTGGTTCTACTTTTCAATCACCACCTTCCTGTAACCACACCCATAGGGCAGACTGAGATAGTACTGCTTTAGTAGCTTCTCTTGAGATAGAGTGAAAAGTTATGGAAAACAGAACAATAGCATCTGGTACAATTTTAAGGCAGCTTTAGCCTTCCCAGAGTACTATCAGAAATTAATCTCCCAAAAGAGTGGAAAATGATTGCTGAATAATGAGTGGCTGAGAAAACGTTGAGGATTTTAAGGCACTACTTTCTCTCTCTCGAGTAATTAGGCTGCACTGAACATCGTAGGTATTTGTGATGTGCAAAACTCCACAGTGAATGACGCAAACCTTTGCTGAGTTACTCGAGGCTTTGTGAAAGGTGGGCCCAGCCAGCAGCAATTGCCTCAGAATTGCCTTGAAAGGCTGAAACCTTGAAACAAAGCTTGAAAAGTATGGGCAAGTTACATGAGCCTAACGTCGAGGAACAATTAATATGATTTTTTTTTTTTTAGGGCTTGATTCAGAGGGGTTTTTGTTTCCACAGTTTTGGCATGTGACTCTAAGCAAACCATTGTCGAGGAGATTTTCAAAGATAAAACCTGCATTTTACGCTTTCTCCTTTCTGGAAGTCAGCGGCAAGACAAGCGCCTCTCGAGCAGAACAGCCGCTGTTCACGACAGCGGGATGCGCAACGTCTCGAAGCGGTTTTCTGCTCATTAAGCATCCCGGAGCGCCGCGGCTCGGGCGAGGGGCTCCCCGGCTCCCCTCAGCGGTGGGACCACACCATCGTGAGGCTGCCGTTTGCTGTGCGGCCGCGGCTTGCGGCGTGAGGATCGGCAGCGGGCGCCGTGTTTGCGCCGCTGCTTCTCTCCGAGCTGACTGTGGCTGTGGCTCACGGTCGCTGCAGGGCACGGCAGTCCGCCAGCGGGAAGCAAACCCCACAGAGGAACGAGACACAGTCCTTGTTGCCTCTCCAGGGGAAGATGTGATCGAGTCAGTTGCACTGCAGGTACCAGAAGGAAGAGGTGAGCTTGCTTTGCACTGTAATGGAAGCGAGGAAGAGTTTGTTGGTAGCACCTTCATGAAAAGCAAGAGGCAGAGCCGCACATGACAAGGAAGGAGTGCCGGTTGGAGACTGGTTAAATGGGTGATGAGTGGTGGCCGTCAGAATGGACAGAGCAGAAAGCTCGTGTTTTGAGGCAACAGGTGGAAGGTTCGTGCTCCACCTGAAAATCTGCCACTTCAGAGTAGATGTAGCACCCTGGGAACTTCTTTAGGCAGCTGGAGAAAGGCGCACAGGCACAGCCCTTGTGGTTAAGGGTTGCGTTAACCACTGCTGGTTTTCCTGGAAGGGCCTGTAGCTGGGCATGAGCAACCTAGAGGATTCTGGGAAAGTACTTTGGAGAGAAATTTCTTAGTACAGTTGATTAATGAACTCAAAGAGATGCTCTGCTGGACATGCTGCTCACAAACAAGGAGGACCTGGTGGAAGATGCAAAGGTCAAGGGCAGCCAAGGCCACAGTGACCATGAGTCTGTGGAGTTGAAGATTCAGAGAGTGAGCAAGATAAACAGAATTACAAGGAACAGGCAAAATGTTGAGGTACTTGAAGCCTATTTTGCCTCAGGTTTGATAAGGCTTGTCCTATGGTCTTCCATATCTTTGACCTTCCTAGCAGAGACGTGGGAGTGAAGTAGTAGCCACAGCAGACGAAGGCAGGGTTGACAACTCATGCAGATGTAGACAGTTCAATAGGACCAGGGGACATGAATCCATGTGTGCTGAAGGAGCGGGCTGGTGACATTGCAAGGCTGCTGTCATCTTTGAAAGCTCATAGTCATGCAAGAATGTCCCTGCTGACTGGAAAAAGAGGTCATACCCATCTTCAAGAAAGGCAAGAAAGAAGATCCAGAGGATTGCATTCTGATCAACCTTGTATCAGACCTTGGGAAGGCTACAGAGCAAATACTTTTAGAAGTTACTTCTAAACACATAAAAGACATGAAGGTCATGGGGAGCAGTGAACATTGATTTATCAAAGGCACATCATAGGTGACCAAACTCATTGCTTTTTATAATCAGTTCACTGCTGTTATGGACAAAGGGAGACAGGTGGATGTTGCACACCTTGACTACTTTAGGAAGTTTCCTGAAACAGTCTCTTATAGTCTTCTTATCACCAAATTTCTGAGTTGTGGGAAGGGCAAGTGATCAAGACAGTGGGTGGAAAATTGGCTGAGCTGCTGAGCTCAGAATTGTGATCAGTAATACAAAGTCTAGCTAGTAGTACACAGTCCAGCAGCCACTAATTACTGGTGCTCTTCAAGGATCTGTAGGTAGGAAAGCTCTGAGGGCAGCATTAGAGAGAGAAACCTACCACAATCCTCTCAGTGTATTACTGAGGACTTGGAAGCTCCTGGGGTTTTGAATGCTAATTTTTTGTTTTAAGGCAGTCATCATTGTCTTCCCTCTTGTAGTTAAAATAAAATAATGATCCTTTATTACTTGCAAGGAATGTATGCAAAAAAAATCCAATCATTAATGAAAAAAACCAAACCCAGATGTTCAGAATTACCAGCGATGCAAATGTGACCACATATGTACCTATGAACTACAGTCCTGTTTCCTCGGAAGTGTGTTTTTAAAACAGCTTAACAGAAGCTGCAATTTGCTATTCTGATCATCTGGCCTAACAATGATTTTTTTCCCCTCTTTTTACTAGTATTACATTGAAGAGACAACTATTGAGGAGGGTGAGCCATATGAGGTAAAAGTCCCTGTAATGTTGTGCATTTATGTATGCATGAAATTTCTAAGTAATGCTAAATTTTGTATTCCATGGACTAATTTTTCATATTAAATAAATATCAGTGAACAGCTGCTTCTTAAAACTTTATTTCCCCTTCAAGACTGTTGTGGGATGATCTGGAGGACTCCTAGCTTGTTCTGAGTATGCTATCTGCCACTTATTGGTTTCCATTAGAGGGAGATGTGTCTGTGTCCATCAGAAAAGGACTGTCCTGATTTCTGCCCCACCCTGCGTCTTCTGTTTGCTTCTGCCCAGTTTGCACAGGAGCTCACAAAATGAAGCAACAGGTTTTGTTAATAATAGGAAACACAGGCAGGTCGGTTATTTGGGGAACATGCTGACAAAATCCAATCCTTAATGTTAAAAATGAATGGAATTACCAAGGGCAAAGTTAATTTTCTTCCTCATAGCTGGTGCAGTGCTGTGCTTTGGCTTTAGTTTGAGAACAATGCTGATAACACACCAATGTTAGTTGTTGCTAAGTAACATTTAGCCTGATCAAAGACTTTGCAGTCTCTCATGCTCTGCCAGTGAGGAGGGGCACAAGAACCCGGGAGGAAGCGAATGGCTGCATGGAACTGAGTTACTGGCAGTGTGTAAACTATGACAGATATATGAAAAGCAAAGCTTTTTTTTTTTTGCCATTTTTTTTTTCCCACAAAGTGCTGTATTTTCAGAATCAAGCCTCTCCAGGCTTCAGAAATATATTACAGCTTTTTATAGCACGTAGCTTTGCATTTTGTTTTGCTTATAGAACAAAGGCAGCAGGAGCCCCGCTCTTCCGGTGCCTCTGGAGAATAGTTACATGAATTTGATACGGAGGCCAATCAGTCAGTTAATTCCTTGTGAGTTTTTTAGGTTGGGTGATGCATAGTCAGCATGCTTTGCCCAATAGGAAAAGTGTCTCTGATTTTCTATCTATCTTGCAGGTGTTTCCTGGATAAGAACTGAGCATCCTTTTACTAACTAGAGGGGATGAAAAATACTTTTCTTATTATACTTTTATAGCTGTAAAGCAAGTAATTGTGTTTTTCTTTATTCCCAGGTGGTCACTGAGATCACTGAGACTGTTAGTACAGATTTCACAGGTCCTGAAACTACTACCTATACTGTTGAACGTGAAAAATCCATTGAACGTGAAAAATCCATTGAACGTGAAAAATCCGTTGAACATGAAAAACCTGTTGAAGATGCAGCACCTCCAGTCAGAAAGAAGACAATACGGACAAAAGTGGACCCATCTAAGTTTTTGACACCTTACCTGCAGCATAGTAATAAAATGAAGGACCTATTCAGTGAAGTAAGTTGTGCCATGTCTTTTATTTCTTGAGGAGCACCAACTTTAAAAGTATTAAATGGGGATTACTGCAAACTTTCATGATGTTTTTTTGTCTCCTGTACTTTGTTTCATCATGTGTATGAATGTTACTTGCCTGAGGTGGGAAGTTTCCTGCTTTGAATTAGTCCATCTTGCCTATTTCCTGCTTAAGTGCATTACATAATCATTAGGCACAAGAAATGGCTAAAGATTGACAGAGATGTCAGTTAATAGGACTCCTGCACTCTCTGACTTGGATATTTGAGTGAATGATATTAACAAGGACTAGTGTCTACTGAATAGCAAACCTAATTGAATATACTATTCAATGTATATTCTCAATATATAGAGAAACATACTATTTAATAGTGTATTTCTCTATACTTCTACCTATATCCAAGAGAAATCCTTGTGAACAGTATATAGGAATGGTAACAAGCCTAAATTCCTAGTAGAGGATACCAAAGTCCAGTTGACTAATACTCTTATGATGTCTTTACGATGTTGTGAAGAGTGGAAAATGACTGCTGCACACTGATGTAGCTGGTGTCAGATCCCTTTTCCTAAATTTTTGTAACCTACCAATGTTTGCTGTTAAAGGATTATGTGAGATCATAGATCAAGGACTTCTGCTGTCACCCACATATTTTCTGTATCTTTAGTCACTGAACCAAATAACTGTAAATTTATGAACACTAAGCTCCCAAGGAGAATATAGTCAATTAGAGATGATCTAAACCAGGCTAAATTTAGAAACTGATATTGTGCTATTGTGGGTGTAAGAAAGTCAGTTGGCTAAAATAAGCGTAACTCTGCAAATGTGATTGTGTAATGTTAATTGGTATTATTGAATAATCTGCCCCAAATTTCTATACTAACTAGGTAATTAAATCAGTAATTGCTCCACACATTTCTTCCAGAGCTTCAGGATATGTCTTAGTTACAGTTGTCATTATTTTCTTTCAGAACAAGTATAAAGAAAAATTTAGAGAAGAAAGAGGAAAGCCATATGCTTCCACAATTGATACCCCAGAAATTCGGAGAATAAAGAAAGTGCAAGACCAGCTCAGTGAGGTAGGTAACAATTGCGTAAGAAAAAATGTTAGTGAGTATTAAAGAAGCAAATTAAGTCACAATTTTAAATGTTAGATAAGAAGTGATACATTTTTGATGACGTTGCGATAAGGCAGTCTGCACTTTTAGCAGAAACTTTATCAGATTTCAAGAGGAAGAAATGCAGAGTATATGACAAGTTTGAGTTCTGTGATGTGGGTTGGAATTTAGGTCTTTCAGGAAGGGAGATGTCATGTCTCCTTTCTAGCTGAATAATAGCCCTGCTTCATTGTGCCTAAAGAAGTTCACAGAGGTTCGGAAGTTACAGGCATGGAAGATGATGGGAATGTCTGTATCACAAAATTTGAAGATTCGACAGTAATCCTGCAGTAATCATGAATGATGTGCCTGGTGAATTTTTGTTGAGGTTAAGTTGTGCACTGGGTAAATAACCCTAGAATTTTGTTTTTAAAACATGTGTAAACGTTTTTTCATAGAGCAACTGAAAGTCAGTTTCCTAAACAGATACTGAAAAATGCAGCAGCTCTAGTTTACCTTTCAACAATACGCCTTGCAGTCTGGGAAACTGAAATCCACCTTCAGAGGCTTCTTAATTGTTTGTACATTAAATGGGGGCAGCTGTGTCCCTGGGAATGGGAACTCCTAAAGCTGAGAGGTTAGTCACCTAACCCAGTCACTGTTCAGAAAAGAGTGCATTAAGTTCTATTCCACTCCTGACGTAGGATACATTGAGGAATGCGATGCAGCATTCCAGATGCTAATGCTGCTGAGCCTGCTGTCAAGCCGAAGTGATATACCTGCATTAGGGTGATTTTGTGCCCAAGTTGCTGATTTGGCATGGTAATGTGGCTTTGTTGGTTTTGGCACTGTAGCTAGTACTTACATGGTAATGGACTTTGAAATGGAGATATACTGCATAGCAGGGAGATCTCTGTATTTCATTATAGAGGGTGGAAGTACTCTTAGAATGAACTTTGTGACTGAAGTAGGGCAGTACCTCTAACTTGGTTTCACATCTCTTGAAACTTTCTCAAAGCTGCATTTCTTTGTCAGTCAGTTCACAAAATCCATTTGTTTCCATGTGCTTGATTCTGAAGAAACAGCTAGTGCTAAATGCTTTCTTGAATTCGTGTTTTGGGTGTTTACAGTAGTGTCAAAATGCTAATATTCTGCTTTTTTAAAAAAAAGTGTCAGTTTTTGCTTTAAGAATAAATGCATTTGGTTGTGCATTGACCTAGGTTAAATACCGCATGGCTGGTGAAGTTGCTAAAACTATTTGCCATGTTGATGAAAAGGCCATGGATATAGAACATGCAAAGAAGGTGTCTCAGCAAGTGAGCAAGGTAAGCGAGTTCTGATTTCTGATTTTCAGGAAGGGTTGTGAACCTTAGTGGATTGTGAGGTTACTGATACAAATAAAGTTTTGAGCTCAGGGCACTGAAGAAATGCTTATAGAACAATTTAGAAGCACAGGAAGAGATAGCAGAGAAACTGATAATGCAAGTATGCATATAATATTAAATGTTTCCAGTTGATGTCTTCAGGCATCGCTGGTTTGAAACTTTCACTTCAAAAAAAATCTTTAGAGCGGCTATTTTATTCACTAAAGTCAATATTTTTTTTTCTAATGGTAGAATAACCAATGTGCTGATCTTTCTTTCCAGGTATTATACAAACAGAACTGGGAGGAGAATAAGGACAAGTATCTGCTTCCCCCTGATGCTCCGGAGCTTGTGAATGCAATAAAAAACACAGCAATGTTCAGCAAGGTAAGTAAAAAATATGCCAGGCCTAGGCAGCTGAAATGCAAGAATTCCTAGTTAGAGATTAATTCATAATAAGTATTCTGGCATTTTTCTGGTTTTTAGAAACTCTATACTGAAGACTGGGAAGGAGATAAAACATTATTCTATCCATACAATGACAGTCCAGAGCTCAGGAGGGTGGCTCAGGCTCAGAAGACTCTGAGTGATGTACGTATTGAAGCCTGGTTGACACTTGTGTGACTGCTACAGTGTAACTTGGTAGCCTTGTGGGTGACCTGGACTAAATATAAACTTCATAATGTAACAGTGTGTAGGTGTGCACTGATAGTTCTGATAGCAGTGCTCTTTCAATAGAAAAATATGTATGCTATATTAGAGTATAAATCTGTTGGCAATTTGGCGCTGGATTATGAATGAATGAAACCATTCATTAAAGATTTTCTGAAGTAATCCATAAGAAGACTTTGAGTATCTCTCAAAAGCGTGGACGAACTCTCAGGTTTAGCTGTAAGCCCAGTTTATTGTCATGAGTCTACAAATCTGTCTCTGTTAAGAAAAGTCAGGAGTTCATGAGGCTGTATAATTTGCTGATGCTTGGATACATAGAACTCTTCAACTGAGGATCTCAGGTCTCAAAGATTTTGGTGAATTTTGCAGATGTCCATGTTTATCAGGAACAGCAGAGTAATATACCTGAAAACTTTTCCAGGGAACTGCTTCTTTTCCACTGTCCCTTCTCAAAAGCCTTCTCAATAGTCTTCCAGAATACACTGATTGAAAGAGCTTGTGTTGCAGTAACTGTGGACAGAAGTGCTTTCATTAATGGTGGTGTTAGCAGAGTTAAGTGTGTATGTCCTGATGCTTAGTTACTGTATATTTTTACTTCTTTCATATTTTCAGATTGTCTACAAAAAAGGGCATGATGAACGGAAATCTAAATATACTCCTCTGCCAGATCCACCTGATGTGGAACAAGCCAAGAAAGTGACAAGGCAGCTGAGTGATGTGAGTAGAAGGCAGTGCTCTTCTTTCTTGCTTGTTTTTGGAATTAGAAAGGCGGAAAGGTACCTAGAGACAGGGAAAGCAAAAGAAAAGACCAGAGTTCATGTGCGAAAACCCCTTTGATTTTCAGTGGCAGCAGTCAGTTCCTTTTTCTTCATGTGTCTCATAGAAAATCCTGCCCAGTCTTAGGTGAAAATCAAAAATTTATTGTTCTCGGTGAATTTAGTTTTCACAAAATGTTTCTGCTTCTGCCGTGCACACATTAATTCCTATTCTCCCTCTTCTTTTTTTTTTTTTCATCTCCTGCTTTGCATTGTGTTTACAGGAGAAAAAAGTAAACAGCATTAATTTTGCTGTTCTCTTAACTGTAAGCAATGACATGTAAATATATATCTAGTTTTGGAGTGATTTACTTGCTCAAAGGGAGTAACCCCATTTTGCTGAAAAGCTGCCTTGGTTAACTGTGCAGAATACATTCTAAGTGTTTATTTCATTGTCAAACCTCTGTACACATACATATCCTGAGTGCTCTTAAGTCCATCGATAACAATCAGTGGAAACTTAGATAACCGCTTCTTGATTTGCGCCTGAATTGACAAATAATATTGAACATTCAGTTCCATAACTATATGGCATCTAGAACTATGTGGCATCCTAACTGTGTGACAAAGATTCTGGCACCAGTCCTTGTCAATGAATTTGAGGTATACTTAGAACAAAACACAGCTGAGGATTGCAGGAGGTGAAGTGAAATACAGGAAACCCAAGTTTTACTGAGGAAGCTAGAACTAAGTTGCATAATCTTGTAAGTAGGATTTTAACTTCGTTCAGAATTCAGCTATTCTAAAGGAGACATGCATGATCTTATTGCTATATGTTGAAAGTGATTTGCTGTTTTAGAGAGTTAAAGTATTCACTTATGGTTTCAAAACCACTAAGAAAATATTGTAGTGAACCCATTTGGAAGGTGAAAAAAATTAATTTAGAGAAAATTTGTTTAGTCTTACTCTTCCATAGCTTGAAAGCTAAATTGTCATCAAGAAAATTTCTAGAAGCGTGAAAAGCAAGACCAGTATTGTAATTCTTTGAAACGAATAAAGCAGTAAGTTATATAGGTATCTCCAAAACAATAAAATGTAGAACTTTTAAAGGTTATTTTTGGCATATATGTTCTTTATCAATGTGGTAACAATCAAAAAGATACTGGAGAAGTTGTATTTTTATGATAAGCAACTGTGGCTGAAAATGTATTTGGAACACTGAGTCAAAACAAGAACTGTCTGTTAAAACAGTTGCTGCTTGATTTCCCTGTGCTTGAATTTAGTCTAATAGAAATCACATATACCAGGCAATTCATATATTGAAGAGTTTGCTCACAAGTTTCAGCAGCAGTAACAATGAATTCTGGCTTGACCATGGGCAATACTATACCCCAGTGTTATGTGACCCATGAGAAAGCAGAATCAAATGAATATATTAGTGATATCTCATAGATTTTCTGTTAATAACTATCTTCTAGAAAGGGAGACTTATTTCACCTATTTATCCTTTTTTTGGTAAGGCAAGGTACTAAGAGAAATAACTGAATATTGAAGTGAATAGGCCAGATCATACTTAAGACTCTTTTAGCAATATCTGATAAAGTGATTGTAAAACAGATATAAAATTTGAAGCAACTTTAAAAAGAAGACTTCCAAAAACAAATCTGTCAAGTAAAAATTGAACTGTATCTTGGCATTAATTTATTATTATTTTTTTTGTTATAGATTATTTACCATGAGGACTATAAAAACAAGATCAAAGGCAAATGGAGTCAAACTCCATGCTATGATGTTGCAATTGCAAAAATGAACGCAGAAAATCTAAGCATGGTAAGTGAATTCTTCAGAAAATCTTGATATGAACAGCTTTATGCTCTGTTTATGTTAACCTGGAAAATATTGATTACTTTTGCCTGCTCCATCCATAGTATTTCTCTTTTCCTAAATAAGCGACTTCATGGATGTCTGATTTACAATGTGCCTTGTTATCTGCTCATCTCTGTTCCTAACAGAGAAAATATCAAGAAGACTTTGAAAACATGAAAGACCAAATCTACTTTATGCAGACTGAAACTCCTGAGTATGAAGCTAATAAGAGAGTTTCAAACAACGTCAGTAAGGTATGTCATATGTTTAGCTTGAGGGTAGTGCTGAAGTCAGGCCGGTTTGTGCTGAAACTGTTTTGTCAAGTGTCAGAAAGTATTTTCTTACATGCAAAACACGTATTCTTGTGTGCTTTCTCCCAGAAAGCTCCTAGCTGTGCTTATGGTCCCACAGTAGTACCCATGAGATAGAATTTTCTTACAGTGAAGTAGAATTTACTTCATTGTTTGTTCTAATGATGTTATCTGCCTAACTTTTAATTCGAACAAATTCATACTGCTAATCAAGACCAACTTAAGGTAGCTGAATTTGGCTTAGTATTTTCATATTTATTCATCCTTGCTCAGTGTATTTCAGTGACATGCTTTATTCAAAGTACAAAATTTGGCTTCTGCATTTTCTGTGATAGTATATGCATCAGCAAGGACAATCTTATGTCATTACTTGTAAAAATATGACTACTCTGAGTTGTCAGCTGATATTTGAAAAATTACAATGTTTGGAGAGGTGCTCAGAGGTGGAGACATCTACTGAATAGCTTTCACTTATGTTGTGACCCTGCCTCCCATCTCATCATCCATGCCCTCCTGTGATCCGAGTGCCTTTCATGGTCCTTCGCCATCATGAATTATTTGTCAAAAAACAGGGGAAATTTTTATAAAAACATCAACATAATACAGGTTTGTGAGCATTTGGCTTTTATTACTGATTTTTAAAAACTCAGCCTTTTTATTTTTTTAAAGGTAAAATACAGAGCAGACTATGAAAAGAAAAAAGCTATTGCAGATTATAACGTGCTTCCTGCTACAGAGAACCCATTGCTGAGGCAATTAAAAGCTGCAGGAAATGTGCTGAGTGATGTAAGTATTATGAAAGCACAGCTGGATGATTTTTAGTCATGTACAATAACTTATCGTTTCTTCATAAGGCTTCTCCTTTGGATTTGTTAATATTTCTAGTTTTATAGATCAATGTTTATCATGAAATACCACTCACAAGAACAGTATAGGTAAGGAGTCATTTCTTCAAAGCTGGATGGAACAATAGCTGTAGCACGTTTTAGTGATGGCTAATTAGTGAAGAGTTCACTTAGATCTCTCTGGAAAATGAATCATTAAATGGCAACTCTTCCCTTACTGTTTTAAGGAACTTCAACTGATGGTAATAATGACAAAATATGTGGTGCTTATCTATAACATTGTATTCTGGTTACTCACTGTAATGGCTTTCTCTGTCTCTTCTTGCTCTTTGTATCTGTATGGCAGTAGACTGCTTATTTGTAAGTGTCAGAAGTTCAAAACCCCTTAGTCAGACCAATCTGTCTTCTATTACAAACCTACTAGTAACCAAAAAAAGATTTTTTAAAAAATCATTGGGGAAAAGTGCCCTCTGTTTTTTTAGTTTTCTGGGAAAGCTTTTTCTTGCAATCATTTCACTCTTTTATTCTCGTAATTTTTAATGTGTTGTGAGTTGCAGTGAAATATACTTCTTTATCTAACATTGTTTTCTTTTGCAGAAATTATACAAAGAAGCCTATGAACAATCAAAAGGAACCAGCATTAATTATTGTGACACACCGAAGTTCCAGACTGATAGTGTTCTGAAGAATTTTAGTGATGTAAGTATTTGATTTATATTGTTCAGTACTGACATTCCTGATTACTTTTGTTTATCAACTTTTGACTATTTTTCCAGGTAAAATACAAAGACGCATATCAAAAGAATATTTTAGGACACTATGTGGGCAGCTTTGAGGACCCACATCAGATACACTGCATGAAAGTTGAAGCCATGAAGAGCGATGTAAGTGTGGCTATCATGCTGTTTTCACCACCATTTTGTCATGTTAGAGAAAGCGCATGACATACAGAAGTAAGTGGCTTCTTATTGAATGTTGATTTTATTCCTAGAAAAATTACAAAGCAGAGTATGAAGAGGAAAAGACGAGATGCTACTTCCCTCAGACCATAACTCAGGAGTATGAAGCAATTAAGAAGTTAGAGCAGTGTAAAGATGTAAGTACGGGACAGTAGTGGTTATCAAGTATCTAACTACATGCAGAATATCTGTTCCTCAGGCATGGAGAAATTTACAGAGTGATTCTTCTTAACTTAACTTATTTTTAATTTAGTCTTATTAGCGTATGTGACTTGTAAAAACCATGTTCATCTGTATTTTAGAGCCTTTTCTGACATCTAGTGATCAAGACAGATATAGCATAATCTTTTTTTTTTTTAACAAGTAAAACCATAAAATTGCAGTAGTACCAAGCTGAATTAATGATCTTCAAGCACTTACCTGCTTAAGTCAATGTATTTTTCCATTAATACATTAAAGGTACTTTATTAATACTAATTTTATTTTCTTTGTCAATACTTGGAAAATGCTTTATATATTTGTATATAATATACTAAAATGAATAGACTGTAATATTTACAATGTATTATCATGTATGCCATACATTATAATATTTATATAATCATTAAAATATTTTACATTAATAGTTTAAAAATACTTAAAAAATTATTTACTCTCTGATTATGTTAAAAAGTAACATGAGAACCATTGTGCAGGACAGTGCTTATCTGCACACATGCCACAGCTGTTAACTATCCTAAGTTTCTATCCTAGATTGCTGTCTTATAAGATAGTTTTGCTTATTTGCATTTTCTGCAAATATGTTTATTATTTTCCTTCAGCACACCTACAAAAAGCATCCTGATCAAACCAAATTTACTCAAGTGACTGACTCTCCAGTACAGAAGCAAGCAGAGATCAATAGCAAACAGCTGAGTGATGTAAGTCATCTTGGGAAATACGTTGCTGCACTCTGACATTGTCAGTTTCTACACTCTTGACTACCTTTACTTTATCATCCAGTTTTAAGAGAACTCCTGAAATGAATGTGTGGGTGAATGTGTGCACGTATGCACACATGCACGAGCACAAAATCGTTTACATGTATTCACAGTTCTGTTCCAGTGGGAGATCAGCTGGAAATCAGAATATTTTTTTTTTAGTTTTTCAGTTGGCTGTTCATGTCAATTTTTAGTATGTATGTTCATAATTTTGGGTCCATCATTCTCAATGTATTCACACCAGTTAAGTCAATGGAATTTATACCACTCGGCAAGGACTAGGATTTCATCCATCTGTCTTTGTGAGCGAGTAACATGAGATCACAGAATCATAGAACAGTTCTTTAAGCTGTATCAGCATTATTAAGCATTTGCAATCTCTAAATATTGTGTTGCTATATTTCTTTCATTATTTTTCTTTGTAGATAATATATAAATCCAAAGGTGAAGAAATTATTCATAAGTACCACCTCCCTCCAGATGTGCCTCAGTTTATACAGGCTAAAGTTAATGCCTACAATATTAGTGATGTGAGTATAATTTGAATCTAAAGTTATTAATTCAACTTACAATATGAAGTTCCTGTTAGCTAGTAACTGTTTATTAAAAATTCACTTTTTCTCCTAGAACTATTACAAAATGGGACTGGAAGAATTAAGATCAAAGGGATATGATCTAAAAACTGATGCTATTCCTATTCAAGCTGCCAAGGCTGCTAGGCAGGCTGTCAGTGATGTAAGTATATCCTTCCTGAAGGAACTGTTTAACTCACAAGAGTTTATACTTAAACAGCATTTGCAATTCTGTTTATTAAGGACACATATGATAACTTCTTTATTGCTTTTTTTGAGCATGTTATTGGATGTATTTAACACAGTTATATTTTTGTGGTGTTTCATTGTTTCAATACATATTTGTATAATTACATTTTGAAGAGGCTTTTACTTTATCTAATTCTCTTGAATAAATAGGCTATCTTGTGCTCCAGTATGGCTAAGGCAAATCCTGATGAGTAGGTCAGTAATGACAGCTCTATGAGCAATGGAAGCCTGAATTCTCCCTGTCATGAATTACAGGCCCAATCATAAATTTGATGGAAGACTTAGGACATCACTGGATTTTTGGTAGATTTTTTGGGATGGTCTTGCAAAGGTCCATTAGTGTTTTAGACTTCCTTCTCTCTTATAATCAGTACAAGTGAGACAATGCTACTTTGGAAGCTAACTAACTGATTTGTATATTACTGAATTGTAAAGAGATACATATCTGAATTTATTAAGATGTGTGTTATATTTTCTGTAGAAAACAAAAGTAGCCTTTGTTTTTAGTTACTTATTACTAAGCTACTTAGATGATATTTTCCTTGTTCTGTTATATTCTAACAGGTTAATTATAAAAAAGCCTATGAACTTGCCAAGGGTAAACTTGTTGGCTTCAGGAGCATCCAAGATGATCCAAAACTCGTTCATTCTATGAATGTAGCCAAGATGCAGTCTGAGCGGGAGTATAAGAAAGATTATGAGAAGACAAAAACTAAGTACAACATTCCACTAGATATGGTCAATGTTGTTGGTGCCAAGAAGGCTCAAGAGGTTGCCAGCAACACTAATTACAAGAACCTCCTCCACCATTATACTTACTTACCAGATGCAATGAATGTGGAGCTTTCCAAGAATATGATGGAGATTCAGAGTGATGTAAGTAAAATCTCATATGGACAGAATTTTTTCAGGTGCCTCAAGCAAAAACTGTGAAGACTCAGGAGAGGTCCCTGAATTGTTTTTAATACTTCCTAACTTTCAAAACGTTGTTTTCACTCTTTTATTAGAATGTATACAAAGCTGATTATAATAACTGGATGAAAGGCATTGGTTGGATCCCCATTGGATCACTAGAAGTAGAAAAAGCTAAAAAAGCTGGAGATGCCTTGAATGAAAAGAAATACCGCCAGCACCCAGATACCATCAAATTTACAAGTATACCAGATTCAATACCAATGGTTTTAGCTCAGCAGAACACCAAGCAACTGAGTGATGTAAGGAATTTTTCATTATTAATGCAATATAGTGGTTTTAATTTTTACCATATCTATGATTTCTGTGTTACTGTTTGACATTCCATCCAAAAAAAAGAAGTTACATTTTAAAAATGGTAAAAATAGTAAGATTGCCATTTGTTGGTAGGAATTAAGCATTGTTACATTGTCCCTATTTGTTAACACTAATGTTGCCTGCTTTCCAATATGTATTTGTTTATTTTTTTTGTTGCAGGTAACATATAAAAAAGAGGGCGAAAAACTGAAACACAAATATACCCTGGATCCCGATGTTCCTCAGTTTATTCAAGCCAGGGTCAACGCCTACAATTTGAGTGATGTAAGCATCTAACCAATAGTCTGATCGATAATATATTGATTTGGAAGTTACATAATAGAAGAGATAACTTTGCTATGATGCTGAATATAGAAATGCATAAGCTCTGAATTAGTTAAACTTTTGCATCTAGCAGAAAGTGAGTTTTGTGCCTGTAAAGCAAATTTTTAAACTGTCTGAGAATTCATGAACATAAACACATTTCAACGTTTTATTACCAAAATACTTGGGTAGACTGAATGAGAAAATTACTCAGATTCCTGTAGGTTTGGAGACTTATGTCATCTAATTTTGTATGAAATGCACCACAGAGGCAAGCAGTACAAGCTCTCTTTATGTTGCTACCTCCTTCTGAACTTCCAAAGGAAATTAACTCATCCAGTGACAAGATAATAATGCCTTTTCCTGCTGTTCAGCTTCTAATCTGTCTCCTTTTCATCACTTTATCCATCCATCCAACACCACAAGAATCTCCATTATTAGTCCCAAATTTATTCCCTTTGTGATATTAAGCATTATGGTGACATTATCAGGCCTCCAAGAACCAGGTAAAATCTCCTTTAATAGCCTTGAAATACTATTAGTCTGTCCAGATGTTAACTGCTAACAAAAAACCAGACAGACTGCTTTCTTCGGTTTGTTAAGATCACAAGGCCTGATTTTGAAGCTTACAGGAAAATATTTCTGAAGGTTCAGTCAAATAAGAAAGGGTTTGCTTTCAAAGCAAGGGCAAAATGTCTTATGATAGGGTTATTCAGCATAAAAATTGCGAGAAACACAGAGTTAATGGTTTGTCTACTTGTGTTAAACTGATTGTCTTGAAGGGCTCTCCTGTTGTTGTAGTCAGTATATTTATCAGAATATAGGTGTAATTTCTGTGCAGGTCAACATTTCTCTTTTCAATTGCGCAGACTGAACTGAGTATTTTGATTCCCATAACTGTAATAAAAATACGGGTTTAAACAACTGTGTTAAAATTGTTACTTTTACCTTTATAAACTCATACCTTTTTTCCTATAAGTCTAACTACAAAGCAGACTGGAAAAAGACCATTGCCAAAGGATATGATCTGAAACCAGATGCCATTCCTATCATTGCTGCTAAGGCTTCTCGGAATATTGCAAGTGATGTAAGTATAATTCACATGAATTGGAATACATACATCTACTGTGTTACAGCTTTCTGTAGCATAGTGTGCTATAGAATGTATGCTGTATATGTATAGTGGTATAGGGACAGCTAACCCTGAGAACTGGAACTCTTATGATACTTCAAAATAAGAAGTATATTCAGATGTTTACATGAATGTCTGAAAAAAACTCTTACTTTGGAAATGCATCATAATGTGTGTGAGTGCTGGTGAGCTGGGGCTGGTTGTTTTCCATGCTTCATGTATTCACCAGCTTATTTGGAAGTTCCTTTGTTATAATTTTCCTGTGCTGTATTCTTAATTGCTGGAGACCTGTACTTCTGTTTGGCTGGCATTCATGAGTGGTACAGAAATGTGGCTGTGTTCAGACAGTTACATTAATTGGCAATAGTAAAACTTGGTGTGCTTTCTGACACAAGCTGTGAAAGGGGATTTGGAACACAGAAATAAATTTACTAACTTTAACAAATGGCTAGAACAACTTCCATTGCCCACTTAAATATTGCCTTCCTCCAATAGCTGAATTCAGGGACATCTAATTGTCTGGGCTTTTTAATAATATATTTTGCTAGGCTTTTAATGAAAAGATGAATATTCCTTGGAGTTAGAGGTCTATGGCAGTAAAGTATAATGTGGCAGAGGCAATGTTGAAGGAGGGCATGTAACTGCATATCTAGGTTTAGACCTCTACCAGCGGTCAAAACAAGCAGAGAAGTCTAGCAATCCTGTTCTATTTTTTTTCCCTAAAAAAAGTTTATTAAGAATGAATGGCAGTTGTTAAAATACTGAGTATCGCAGAATTAAAATTATCAAAAGCATGTTTTATCTTTCTGAAGTGGGTGAAGGCTTTCTTTTCTTTTGTCTCTAGTACAAGTACAAGGAATCATATGAGAAAGGTAAAGGCAAACAGGTTGGATACCGTAGCCTACAAGATGATCCTAAACTTGTTCATTACATGAATGTGGCCAAAATGCAATCAGATCGTGAATATAAAAAGGATTATGAAGTCACCAAGACCAAATATCATACTCCGTTAGATATGTTCAGCGTGACAGCTGCCAAGAAAGCCCAGGAAGCAATTACAAATACTGGCTATAAACAGCTAATTCACAATTACAGACTCTTGCCTGATTCTGTGAATCTGGAGCTATCAAGAAATGTGATGCAGCTTCAGAGTGATGTATGTAATAATGAATCATCTCGTAATTTTTTTTCTTCTCATAATGACTGTGTTATGCTGTTAATGTTTTAAGGATGAAAAATTAACTATACTGGATTAACAGTAGACTGAGATGTAAATATCTGGTCTGGAACCCTGTGTTTTCAAAAATTATTAGAATTATGTGTAGCTGATAAGGGATTTTGCTGGCAAGTAGCAACCTCCTGTGTTATATCTCTACATATTTGGCTGATGAACATGTTTTTCTAATTAATATTTTTTGTAGTTGGATTTGAATTTGTTGTTACTGTGATTACTATTTGTATTGTCCTATTATAAATTATATATAGTCTAAATTCTGACTATGTTTTATTCAAGTTTTCAAAAAATATGCATTATGTGCATTTGTATTATACCTGGGGATTTGAGATTATTTTATTTTGTTCACTTTTCCTTTCTGCCTTTGTCCTTTCAGAGATGCATATGCCACTTATGATATAGGTTCCTAAAATAGTTTTGCAGTTTCCATAATTTCCATCAAGTTCTGTGACTTTGGGCACTTCTTACTTACCCAGAAGTATTTTGTTTAATCTGCTTTATTTAACAGTTGTCTGACAAATTTGAAGTTCTCCAAAATGTTAGCAATCTGATTGAAAGTGTTCTTCAGATTCTAAGTATTGTTTGGAGAGGATCATGTGCATGTTCCCATTGGCCAACAGATAGAGGATCCAACATTTTGACACTGTTCTTTTCAAATACAGAAATTTGGATCTCAAGTTTTTTCTTCCCCATTGTAATTTTACTTGTCCTTACTGTGTTGGCTGAGCCTGCTTGGCTGTCTCAGAAGTTTGCAAGGAGAGAAGTGTATTACATGAGGACAAGTTTTGCCCTGTATACACATGCTGTGAAAGTATATAGTCTTTCTCTCAGACTCTGATATTCTCCTTGTTAATCCTAACTCTGCAGTTCAGGAACAGGTTTTATTGTTGCAGGTTTTTTGTATCTTTATCTGTTCTGAAGTATTATTAAGTAGGAATGGTGTCTAGTCAAGATTGTGTAGAACAAGGCAATTAAGAGTTGTTCAAACAATCTCGTTTAATCAGTTCTACTGCAAACTGAGTCACCAACAAACAAGAGTATCAATTAAGAAAAATACTAGATTTTTGACAGAATGTTATACTCAAAAATTATTTTAAGGTCTGTGCATTTGGTTTGTAGTGAGAGTTCTACACACTGGTTTAGTGAAAAGAATTTCTTTATCCCTAACACATTCATAGTTGTTAATGTATGCTAAGAATATGGAAACCAATAGCAGATGTAACAGATTTGTCTAAATTTTCCTAAAAAAATTAATAACCAGGAGAAGTTTAAGGCCTCCCATGTTTTTATTTATATAGGCATTCTAATTTTCCTTGTCTCACTTTGGTCTTCCTTGTCTATTTTTTAAAAGAATGTTTACAAAGCAGACTTTAATAACTGGTTGAGAGGAGTTGGCTGGGTACCAATTCAGTCACTGGATGTAGAAAAGGCCAAAAAAGCTACAGAGATTCTTAGTGAGAAGAAATACCGCCAGCACCCAGACAAGCTGAAGTATTCCATTACAATGGATGCAATGGAGCAAGTGCTAGCTAAGCAAAATGCCAAGACCATGAATAAGGTGAGAATTTGTGCAGGTGATCATGAGTTGGAGGTTAGGTCATTGTCTTGCAAAATTGTGGAGCAGGTGCGTTCCGATAGAAGTCACTAGCATTCAACAAGTACAATGATTTGGTTCATTAAGACTGGGCACTAAGAGATGCTGGAAACCTCAGACTATTCATAATTAAGGGGTTTTATTTTCTGTTTAAGGAGAGTAAAGATTTCTCTTTTGTGTATGTAAAGATGTCTTCTCCAGATTTATAGTGCTTTGGTAACTTTCACTCTTTTTCTGCAGGAAGTAGTATTCATAATCAGCGGGTTAAAAAACCTCTGAAATTCTTTTAGTTATGTACAACTTGCCTTGAAAAGTGAAGTTCTTTAAAATTGGCCTCACATTGTCTGGGACACCACTAATCCCACATTCCATGTTTTCTGTGGAAAGAGGGTGTGTAGAAAAAAAAATTATGCTTTGCATTAAAGCAGGGAAAATGCAGACTGAAATATTCCATTTAAATATTTGCTAGTTCTCAAAACATACTTTGCAAGTTTATCAAATAGAGTACTAACGGAAGAGGCGAAATATGATATTGCCACTCAGCTGTTGTATTTGTGAAGATTATTTATAGTGTTTATGGCACTCTAAAATGTTATTTATTGCAAATGAACGTAACAAAAGCAAGCTCTTATTTTATGAATGCAATGCTTTTTCAGTGCTAAATATTACTTTTTAATTGCAGAAACTCTACACTGATAAATGGAACAAAGAGAAAACCAGCATTCATGTTATGCCAGATACTCCAGAAATTCTGCAGTCTAGAGTGAACCAGATCACAATGAGTAATGTGAGTTACCATGCTCACATGGGGCATTCAGTGTCTGTTGCAAAAATTTGTGTAATTTTTATGTCTTTTAATCTAAGATGGTGGGTGCTTCAGTACTTCTGCCTTCATAATAGAGAACATGTTTTCTTTTACTTTTTAAATTAGAAACTTTACAAAGCTGGGTGGGAGGAAGACAAGAAGAAAGGCTATGACTTGCAGCCAGATGCCATTCCAATAAAAGCAGCCAAAGCCTCCAGAGACATTGCAAGTGATGTAAGTTTGATTGCGTGATGGCACTCAGAGTAACTACAAAGACAGTAGGAGAGCATTTTTTAAGGTGTTCTGTTATGTACAAATAGTTTTTTTCAAACATCTTGAGTTGTTTATATTTCAATTGTATGCTTGATGGTATAAGCCTTTGCAGTACTTGCTTTCCAGTGGGAAAATATTGAATTGTGCTTTTTTGTTCTTTGTTCAGCAAGCTGCTGAGCTTCATATGCCTGTGCTATGGGCTGTTCTGTAAGACTATGTTTAAATGACTAAACCTGAGATCTTGCCACGAGACCCCTCCAGATACTTTCTGTTTTCAGGGATATGACTGAGCTTAATAGCACATTTTTTTTTAATAATTTTTTTTTTTGCTGTTCTTTTTCTTTCTTGCTATCAGTATAAATACAAACTAGCCTATGAAAAAGCAAAAGGAAAGCATATTGGATTCCGCAGCCTTGATGACGACCCCAAGTTGGTGCACTTCATGCAGGTCGCTAAGATGCAGTCTGATCGTGAATACAAAAAAGGCTATGAGAAAGCAAAGACTAATTTCCATACTCCAGTTGACATGTTCAGTGTTGTGGCAGCCAAAAAAGCACAGGAAGTGGCTACAAATGTAAACTACAGAAACTTGATTCATACCTACAGTGTTCTGCCTGATGCTATGAGTCTTGAATTAGCCAAAACCATGATGCAGATACAAAGTGATGTAAGTGAGAGATTCTTCACCCTTTTCATTATGAATACAATAATGAATGGTTTATGAAAGCATATTGTAAGATAAATAGTACTATTTTCCTAGTGAAATTAGTTCAGTTATGTACTAAAATGTAGCAAATGAAACGAAACCTTCAGCAGTGCTAGCCATTGTATTTCTAAGACTGAAGTATTAAATTGCACCTAGTACTAAAGAATTTGGGCTCAGAAATGAATGTTATGTATAAAGTGAAATGGATATTTATTGCTTACATGTCCTGTTGGATCTCCAGGAGCAATATTTGTGTGCAGGTCGACACAGGAAAAGCTTCATTTTTTGTTAACAGTTTTATACTGTATTTCCAAAAAGATTTTTTCAGAAGAAGGGGAAAACAGCTAAATAGCCATATTCACAGTTTTTCTGGGATTTTTAGCCTCTAGAGAGGTGGGCCTTTTTTTCTTGGTAGAGCGGTTCAAGATGATCTCTTTCTTCAATGGAGCTTGAGTATATAATCTAAGGTGTGCAATCTGTATATGTCATAAGGAGGGTCTGCACATTGTATAAAAGATAGAGTAGTAAAATACAGATACCACTAACAAATGTGTTTCTAAATAAACCTCAACTGCATATTGATACTGTGCTTCTTTTTAGAATAAGTGCATTCAAAATCTAACATTCATTAAACACAGAAATAAGTGTCATAATTTACAAACTTTGTCCTAAATCTGATTATTTTCTTTTTCTGCCTCCAGAATCAATACAGAGCAGAATATGATGAAAGTATGAAGGGTGTTGGATGGGTACCACTGGGTTCCCTGGAAGCTGAAAAGAATAAGAAAGCAATGGAAATTCTTAGTGAAAAGAAGTATCGCCAACATCCAGACAAGCTGAAGTATTCTGTTCCTATAGATTCCATGAGCATGGCATTAGCTTTAAATAATGCTAAAATCATGGATGAGGTAAGAAAGCATTAATCAAAATTCATTTAAGTTTGCAGAAGTAAGGAACAGACTCTGCCTGATGTGGTAGTCAGTCTTACTATGTGCACAGCTTTGGAAATTGTCGATTTTGGCAGCTAGTGTATATGCTTGACTGTAATTGTATTTCATCTTAATAGACCTTTGATATAACTGAAAGTAAAGCATGACCCTTGTATTTCTAAGAAATACATACAAAGATGGAGCAGGGAGTGTGTGTGTGTGTGTGTGTGTGTGGCATTTTATTAATGATGTTTGCCCAAGATAACTGATTTTAGCTAAAAGCATTTTAAATCTTGGGGTTAAAAATACTGGAGTGAGCCCTTTCAGAAACAAGGTTTAAACCTTTAAACATCCATTTCATCTGATGCCTGTTGCATAACTATGAAATTACTACATGGTATGAATGCTGTTATAATGAGATATTTATTTTCTAGCTCTTCTGCTGAACTGATGTAATCTGCTGGTGGTGTTCCTTAGAAATATCTAGGCTTCGTGTGCATTGTAGTTACAGAGACCATCAGAATCCTATGTGTACTTTCATTAGCTCTGTTTCCTCTAAGAATATCTTTATTGCCTCTCTCAACTGATGCTTACTTTCTTGGAGATAAACTAATAAACTTCCACTTGTAACGTTTTTTTTCTTATACCTTCTGGCTTGGCTTTTAGCCATGGGTTAACTCTGATAGGCAGCTAAGCACCGCACAGCCACTTGCTCACCTCCTCCCTTAGAGTGGGACGCGGAAGAGGAAAGGCAGAGTAAAAGCAAAAAAAACGTAGGTCAAGATAATAAATGTTTAACAAGCAAAGGAGAAGTGGAAGAAGATAGAAAGCAATTAATGCAAAAGCCACCTCCCACAGGAAGGCTGATGTCCAGCCAGTTCCCAAGCAAAACCCTCTCTTCCCCCTTTCTATTTGCTGAGTATGACATTGTGTGGCATTGCATACCTCTTTGGTTAGCTGGGTTCATCTACCTGGTTATATCCTTTCTCAACCTCTTGCACATCCCCAGCGTATTCACTGTGTGGGCTTAGAAGAACAGCAAAGGCCTTGATACTCTGCATGCACTGTTCAGCAGCAGATGAAACATTGGTGTGTTACTGGCATTATTTTAGTTGCAAATCTAAACCAAAACATGGTTAGAGCTGCTATGAAGAGGTTTAACTCCATCCTAGCCAAACTCAGTATTTTCTGAAACCTGTTGTTTTCTGCTCTTTAGTGTGTTTGAATACGCTGCTGGACAAAGGAGAAGCAGTAAAATAATCTAGCAAAATTGAAAGCTAAAAGACATTATTTGAGTAAAAATTGAAATATAAGTTCTTTTATTTCAGCCTCACAATGAACTTCATCAGAGCTATTCCTGTTATATACTGCTTTTAATTGCTAAAATAAAAAGGCAAATGCTCCTACCATGTTAGTAGTTCCATCATTGTAAAGAGAGATTGTATTTCAAATAGGAAATATTCTTTTAAACTGTTTCATGTAGTTTTTTTATGTTGCCATTTTCTAATTTTTTTTATCCTTCCAGCACAAGTACAAACAAGCATGGGAAGAAGACAAAAAGACAGTTCACATCACACCAGATATTCCACAGATTGCTTTGGCGAAAGTTAATGCATTTAATCTAAGTGACGTGAGTACTGTTCTTTATCTTTTTTAATTATTTAATTAGCATACAACAGTATCTCTCATTCTCACTTTGCAAACCTGTAGTAATTTCACGAAAAGTGATTAATTTTCCTTTTCCCACTTCCCCCAAAATTAAATACTGAAATTTAACCCATAGTATATGTAGTTAGATAATGAAGTGTTTTGATAGGTTGTTAAAATGTAATAGTTACTGAAAAAATAGTCAGTAATAGTAGAGTTTGAGTACTGTCCGTGTTTGTTATTGTAATTATTGTATTATTTCCTTATGCCCAACGTTCTGTACAGGATTCAAAATTCTTGCAAATTGAACCTATTCTTTCAGTAGTAGATGGTATTAGAGAGTTTTTTGGCAGCCAGTTGTTAAGGCTGTGTATGCTAAATAGAATAGTGTTTGTAATTGTGCACATCTTCAGTGTGCATATAAATAGACATATGTATGTTGTTTTTTTAAAGGTGGTATTCTTATACGTGTCAACTATTCACCAATATCTGCACATATGGAAAATGAATGCAGTTTCTTGCTCTTTTATTATAGGGTATTGTCGCTGATTATTGTTCAGTCCAGCTGCATTGATGTATAAATACTAGGATTGGCATTAATTTTGAATGGTTATTTATCCCGCTGTCCCTTAAGTGCCTTAAAGAACTGTCCAAGGAATGTTAAATATAGGAATAGTCTGTGTTTACGTTATCGTATTAAATTATTAGAGTTTTGTTTAAGTGATTGTGATGTGTTTTGCCATTTTAAAGGTTGTTTCTTTTCTTTTTTTTACACAGAAAATGTACAGACTTTCTTTTGAAGAATCTAGGAAGAAAGGGTATGACCTCAGAGCTGATGCTATCCCTATTAAAGCTGCCAAAGCTTCTAGGGATATTGCTAGCGATGTAAGTTCTTGAAAGAAAACATGATCCATTTCTGATGTTGTATAACATTCATTTCTTAGCACAATTCAATTTTATATGCCAAATATATGAAATCTCTTTATTATTTTGCTTGTAAGTAGTCCTGAAATATACAAAATACATTCTACTACATTTTTTAGAAGGGTTAAAGGGCAATTTCTTCATCAGAAAGGTGAGGAGATATATGAAGTATTTCAAGAGAAAAAAAAATAAGGCAGTTTATTCCTCAGAGTTGTATCTGGTATTTGTAGTTTAGATAGAATGATCAAAATGTATTCTTAGAAATACTCAGAACAGTTACGGACTAAAATTATTTTTACTGCTGTGGTACAGTTATCTTTATTCCTTTGATGAAAGTCTCATAACATTTCTCAGTGCATAAAATACCAGTTTCTTGAATCAAGACCATTCTGAATTCTTTGTGTATTAGTGATGAGGGACTTGCTGTGGCAGGGGCAAACCCAGCTTGAGAGGAACATGAAGACATTTTATTTAGCCCACAATATTTTTTTGATTTTTTTTTTTTTTTTTTACAAACAAACCAACACCTCTTATCTGCTTTGTCATGGATTTTAATAATGTAAAAATTAATCTAAGTTTTGGGGATTTTTCATCACATGATAGATGTTGTATATGAAACAAATGAAATAATATTTAAGTCTCTGTCTCTCTTCTCTTTACAGTACAAATACAAATTAGGTTATGAACAAGACAAGGGAAAACTTGTAGGCTTCCGCAGCCTTCAGGATGATCCCAAACTTGTCCATTATATGCAAGTGGCTAAGATGCAGTCTGATCGCGAGTACAAGAAAGGTTATGAGGAGAGCAAGACACATTACCATACGCCTTCTGATACTCTCAGCATTGTAGCAGCTAAGGAGGCACAAGATCGCATAACCAATACTAACTACAAACGACTTATTCACAAGTATATGCTGCTACCAGATGCAATGAGTTTAGAACTGTACAGAAACATGAATCAGATACAAAGTGATGTAAGTTTCTCTCGTCTTTCTGTCGTTCACAGTTGTGACCTTTTTTCCCTGCTTTTTCATTATGACTGTGTTTTGGAAATGAGATTATTTTATATGAGCCATTTGTATATTGTAAACTTTCCTTTTGTATTCTGTTTGGCAGAATGAGTACAAGCAGGAATATAATGAGTGTTTCAAGGGTATTGGTTGGAGTCCTGCTGGCTCTCTGGATGTGGAGAAATCTAAGAAAGCCACAGAAATTGCAAGTGATCAGAAATACCGCCAGCATCCCAGCATGTTCAGCTTTACAAAACAGAACGATTCCATGGACATGGTCCTTGCAAAGCAGAATGCAAATATAATGAACAAAGTGAGTATTTAAGGGAAAAATTAGGCAGACATTCACATCTAATCCATTTCAAGAAAGAGTTATCTCTGTCACAGCCTTTTTGTAGCAGTGTTTCCCTGGGAAAAACAACTATCACAGGTTCCCTCTCCCCCCCTTTTTTTTTCCTTAATGAAATACTCAGTTACTGATAGATAAAATTGCTTAAATAAATCTTCCCTCGTTTTTCTCATTGCTACCTGTCCAAACTTTGTTCTTCTCATTCCTGTATAGAAATTACTGTCCCTGAAAATCTTCACAGCTAGACTTAATTAGAAGCAAGACTGGATCCTAATTCAGCTGATCCTGGATTGGATCATTATATACAATGATAAATCTAAGTCATCACCTTCATCTTTTTACCCATCCATATCAAAAGTGCAGAGATGGAAATGTGAAAACCCCAAAAGAGCTATGCTTTGTCATGTATGTTAACATATTTGATGTTACTTTTTTCAATAGCATGCTTATACTGAAGCTTGGGAGAAGGATAAAATTCAGGTTCATGTGATGCCAGATACACCAGATATTCTACAAGCAAAACAGAACAAGGCAAACTACAGTCAGGTAGAGTTTTTTAATACTTTCTATTGCATTTTAAATTAATATCTACTTTATTCAAATTTAAAGGTGCCTCCCATTTCAAAATAAGGAATTTATTTGTGTTAAATTAGAAAAAATGGAAAAAGTGATTTAGGACAGAGGCAAGAATACTTACATGAGTAGTGTTTTCAGAGTAGCAGTAATACTGTCTTCAGCCTAGCAAAGTGGCAGCCTAAATTACATTTTACTGTATGGAAAAGATAAATTCTTATTTTGAAATCTGGATATGCATGATCCATACTCTATGCTTGCCATAGAAATCAATTATGTTAAAGATTTCTTACTATAAAATTAGAATTGTATTGTGTATATTTTTAACATGTGGGAAAAGAAATACATGCTGTGATTCTAACTTTTCTGTCAGCTTTCAAATATAAGAAACTGACAATTGTGCTGGTATAAAATACGTAGATTTTGCTTTGCGAGGTTACCTAGAGGCAAGATTTTGACTTGCAAGTGCTGGTACTTAAAAACAACCGTACACAAACTGATTTGACTATTAAATGGCTACATTACAGCCTTATTGATTACGATTTTGTTAAGCCAGCTGAAGTTTTCAGTTATCCCAGATGTGTATATTTCAAATTCCCTACATAAGTTTCCTATCTTCAGGATAAGCCACAGTAGGAAGCTACTGCAGTAAAGAAAAAAACTATTTAGTCACTGGCCTAAGACTTGGAAGACTTGTGTTCCTTGCTTATTCTCAGTTTCTGTTCTGCAGCCTGAGAGGTGACCAGAATTCAGTATTATGGCTCATTAGCAGATCTAAGTAGAAGATGACTTATATATTACTGAGACTTTTTAATTATTACTGGTTTAAATTTTAGAAACTGTACAAGCTTGGCTGGGAGCAGATGATAAAGAAAGGCTATGACCTCACACCTGAAGCCATTTCAGTGAAAACTGCCAAAGCTTCAAGGGACATTGCAAGTGACGTAAGCAATAGTTCTAATTTACTATAACAGACACTTTATCTAGTTGCTATAGCCTAAAGAGTTGCACTAGACTGAGATACACCTTTTTGCTAAGGTGTAGCCTGGAGTAAAGAGCGAAACTGCTGGCAAAACTCTTTCCTGACCTATTCTTGTCAGTGAAGAAAATTTAAGAAGGGTTGCTCTGGCATCCTGGCAATTCCAAAGATTGTGGTCCACTCATAGAGTGGCTGGTCATACAAACTTAGCAGCTGTCTGCTCTTCTGGGTGTTGCATTTTGAGAGCACCAGCAAATTTAGTCCAGTTAGCTGATCTCAGTGCCTATACTGAGAACTCCCTTTTCAAACTCTGAAATAGATGTGGTGACACACATATTGCTGTTACCATAACTTGGTATTAATATAAGTCCTGCATTTATGGAAGAGATTTTATTAATCATTAGGAAATGTTTCCAGTGCTTTAAGCATTTGCAATTTTCATTGCTGATTATTGTATTCATCAAAATAATTCAATGCTTTGGCCTTTTGGAGTTCTGAACCATATGACTGTATGAATTGAATGCTACAGGAAACCATTCTTGTAGCCATGCAGTCTTCCTCTCCAGGGTCTGTCTTCCTTCCAAGGAATAGTGTTCACTGATATCAAATGATGCACATTAATCACTTATTACTTACTTTTGTTACTGTAATTTCAATAATGCAATCTTTGTCGTTTTAGTACAAGTACAAAGAAGGTTACCGCAAGCAGCAGGGACATCACATTGGATTCCGCAGCTTACAGGATGATCCTAAGATGCTGTGGTCTATGCAAGTTGCTAAGATGCAGAGTGAGAGGGAGTACAAGAAAGATTTTGAAAAGTGGAAGACAAAGTTTAATATGCCAGTGGATATGCTGGGCTTCCTTCTGGCTAAGAAGTGTCAGGAATTGGTTAGTGATGTAGACTACAAACGCGTGCTACACCGCTGGACTTGTCTGCCGGACCAGATTGATGTCGAACAGGCAAAGAGGGTCTATGAACTACAGAGTGATGTAAGCTTCCTCTGAATTGAATTAATCTATTTTTTATAAGATATAAACTGCTTATAGAAAAATATTTTTAATAACTATTGTGATGCCCATGAAAATCAGATTGAAGCTCAAATGCAAGTTTAATCACTTAGCACAGTTTGGACAGTACCAACCGTACTGCCACAGGAGCCCTGTCCACTAGATCAGAATGCTCCAAGCCACGTCCAAACTGACCTTGAACACTTCCAGGAACAGGGCAACCAGGTTCTCTGGCAACCTTTACCATGGCCTCACCACCCTCATGGGGATGGATTTTTTTCCTAATATGTAATCTAAATCTCTCCTCTATCAGTTTAAAGCCATGCTCTCTGCATTTCTATTGAAAAGAAATTTACAACTGACCATAGTTGTGTATGGCAAGGAGAGGGCAGCAGAGTCAAATATTTTCTCTGGTGGACTGTTAGTGGTCAGTGGCATGCCAGGTGTGCAGAGGCAAATGGTATGAAGAGTGTTAGGTGGTGAGGCTTCTCTGATGGCTCTGCCAGCTGGAGATTGCCAAGTGTGACAGTTGGTTCCTGGAGAGATGAGGAAGATGGAGGTGGAGGATATGTGGGTGGCTTGACACTTGTGTGTGCTGCTGTAGGTGTGGGAAGGCAGGCTGTGTGGATCCGAGCTTAATTGGGAG
>JASSUY010035093.1:0-12968 GCA_032466535.1 Forpus xanthops | reverse complement strand
CCACGCGTATGGGTGCTTGTGAAGACATAGCCTATTTGCCTTGCCTGATTAAAATCAAGAGGGGAAGCTATTGGGGGGGGGGGGAAGAAGTTTTTTAGTACTCTCTCCATGGAAATCCACTGCAGTCCTTTTGCTAGGAGATCCACAGAGGCCAGCGGGGGCTGCACGCTCGGCCTCCACCGACAGCAGTTATGTAACAATCACACAATACCGAGGGGTTTATTTAACCATTACCCTTCCTTATTCCAAGACTTGTCAGAATTGAGCTGCCCTCGGAAGCTGAAGATATTATTTTAATGAAGATTCAATCTCTCATAACACTTTAATCAGAGGATAAGAAAAGAACAAGCCCAGCACAAAAAGCAGAACTAAGGACTTACACCTTCAAAACCACAGGCATTTACTTTCCAGCGAAACCAAAGGCTGTAAGGTATCCAAGCAGCTTTAACAATCTGAGCCAAGACTCTCCCTTTGCATCTAGTTTTAAGAAATTATACACAGCATTTAATTTTTTTAAAGTGCAAGGAAAAAATCCTCCTTACAAGTATTAAGAAACTTGATGACCTGAAACTGTCAGGAAAAGAATGTGTTCAACTGGAAAATACTACCATAAATAAAATAAAGCAATAACGGTCTAGTAAAATCATCCTGCATCTTCCTGGAAGATGCACGGCAGCACAGTGCAGCATTTCTCCAGTAAAAGGCTTGACAAGGAAAACTAAGTTTTTTGGTATAACTAAAATGAGCCAACTCTCTTTACACCCACTGGTACTTCAACAGTTTGCACCGGCCAATTCACTGCTGCAAACAAATGGCAGAGAACCTACCTGGTTTTTAGCCGAGACACCAATAGCTCTGTTTTTGGATCCAAAAGAAACCACCGATCTGAAAAGAACAACAAGCTAATTAACTCAGCACTGACAACAAACGGGGCTGAGGGCTGTCATGGGCACATTTTCTAAATTGCAAAGTCTTTCTGCTTAAGTGCCATTCTTCCAGCTTCCACCAAAACGACATGATAAGGATCTTATCCACCTTTAAGCCTTAGTTCGAATCCAAGACTCCTCACAAAGACTTGTGCGAACACTTAAACATGAACATAACAATTAAGAGCTCGTACCCCGACTACGTCCTGCTCATATGTGCTTGGCTGCTCATAACTTCATAATCAACTCTTGCTTTGGAACAGAGACTTTCTCTCCCGATCTCAGACTGCGGCACTGCTCCGGGGCAGTCAGAGCGCACCCGAAGGCGGACAGACAAAGCCGCGAGTGTGCTGTCCCTGTACCCCATTTACACCAGATTATCCCGGCGGGGATTCTGCTCCCAACCGCTGGCTTTGCCGCACCACCACCGGAGAAATTTTCCCGCTGCGGACCACCCTTGTACCCATGTCCGTGCCTGCAGGACACGTTCCTGTCCCGACTCGGGGGTACGGGACCCCAGCCATAGAACACCACTCTGCCCACTTCCCCCCCCCCCCCCAAGAAGCTTCCAGCATTTTCCAGCGCGGGCCCTCCGCTGGCCACAGACAAGTTGCCCCCCCCACCCGCGAGAGACCCCGCCGCCGCATCCCATCACCTCCCCACCCCCAAGCTCCTCACTCACGGCGTGCACCGGTCGCTGAACTCGTTGGCCACGGTTTCGATGCCGCCGGCCCGCGCCACAGCGATGTAGCAGCTCTGGCAGCCCAGGTCAAAGCCCACCACGGCCATAGCCCCGCCGCAGGGGGGAGGCCTCCGTCCCGCCTTGCCGCGGCTCAGGTCACCTCAGCTCAGCTCACTGCCGGCGCGGCTGCCGCCAGTACCGCGCGCAGACGGGAGGGGCGGAAGCAGGGCCGGCGCCGCCGCTTTAAATATGACAATGAGACGAAGTTTCCAGAAACTGCGGCAACCACTCACCGGCTCCACGTGCGGCTTCCGCTTCCGCCTTCGGCCGAGTTCTCGAACAATTCCCGCCAATCGGCGCCGCCATCTCCCCGTGACGCGGCCGTTGTCGCGGCGACCGCGGACGCCGCCGCCGCCTCTAGGGGAGGGAGAGGGGCGGAGTCGGCCTGGCAGGGGCGGGGCCAGGCGGGAAGGGGGCGGGCCGTGCCTCCTGCCCGCCCCGCCGTAGCCGTTAAACGGCCGCTCGGCGCGGTACGGCGGGAGTTCGGGAGCTGGGTGTTTAGTGCGCGGTGTCGGTTTGGTTGCCTGCGCTTTCTGGCCCATCTGCTCGCCTCCTTTCCGCTGTTGCTCCCGCGGCGTGGCAGGGCTTTTCTCCCTCCCAGGGGTTGCCCGAGTGGCTGGGCTGCCGGTGTAGGGGCCATGCGGAGAGCTGTGCTGCTTGGTGACTGAAAAAGTGTTGGGTGAGGGGGGTGGCAGTGACTGTACGGGTGCTGAGGCAGCTCTGAAGTGCTGTAAATGGCGGTACGCGCCTGTAGCGCCCGCTCTGCCGGCGGTGGGGTGGAACTAACCCGAGCCTTGGCGCGGGTGGCGGGGGAGGGCTGAGCCCGGGGGAGCGGAGCTCGCCAGCCGATGGAGAGAGCGGATGGCGGGAGCTGTATGAGGAACTGCTGGGGAGCAGGGCAGGTTCCGGCTTGCTCCGTTGTCCCGTGTGCTGCTCGGCTCTACCGGTCAAGGAACTTGCTTTCTGCTGAGTCTGTATGTGTGGTAGAGTGGAAGAGGAGTTAGCTGTGATAATATCCTTACACTTGTTGTACACTGTGGAATAGAGCCGACTGTCACATTGTTACGGATATCCCCCCACCGTGCTGTTCGGGGTACTCTTATGGCTATCAAAAACTGACAGCACACGTTAAATGCATTCATGCTGTAGATCATTTGGCCTCCTTAAAAGGGTTTTTATCTCTGTCCAGTGCCGCAATTTGCTGTAATATAAATGTCCTGCTGCCTTGTAGTTATCTTGTTCTGTCCAGTGTTTCATCCCCTACTATAGGCAGGCCTTAATCTCCTGCATTCTGTTCTCAGGGGCATGGCAGGTACAGATCTTGCTTGCCAGTGATATGTTTGTTATATGCTGCCCTTCTGGTCTGGCTGTTAGAGTGGGGAGAGATGGTTGCATTCAGAATCCTGAGTGTTGCTCTGTAGAAGAGGCAAAAACCTCAGTATTTTGCCCCTATTTACTTCCTAGGTACTGTAGTGTAGCAGTCTATCTTTCCTAATGCTTCACTTCCTAGTTGGATAATATTCAACTCTGTTTTGGATTTTGACCCCTCCCAAGTTTATATAGGGAGGAATTTGTTCCCTAAAACAATGCTTTCAGAAGAGCTACATACCTAAAAAATCCAGTGAGATCGATGTGACTAGCTGAGGATCCAACTTCTAACTTCAGAGTAAACTGACAGGTTTGCCAGGCAATAGTGTTTGTTGATGAGGTTTCTTATCCCTCCTTAACATGGTAAATATTCCTGATAATACATTTCCCATTTTAAATGAGGAGGTAGATTTCTTTAAAATATTTATGTGCTTAAATATCCTGCTTTTTCCTGGGTGACAAGGAACTGCTAGAAATACTTCTGCTGCCTTCATGACCTAGTATTTTTTGTGATTGCTTAGAAAATTCCGTTGTGGCAATTAAAGAACATGCAACATACCCACTAGTTTAAGTGTCACTGTAGATGATGCAAGTAGATACCGAACATTCCTTTTGCTTTTTCTGTTTTGCTGTACATTGTTTATCCTTGAATAGAAATAAGTAGAACTTGACTGTTTGCCCAGATTTGCAGCTGGTCTCTAAAGGGAGAAAAATATTAAGCTCAGCAGTGAGTTTGGAAGCTATTCTGCTGGCACCATCTGTCTGATGGTGCAGTACACTTGTGCAGTGCAGTGGTGGAGCTTCAGCGAACTGGGATCCCTGCACAGGAATAATTGTTTCCTCAGCAGCACAGAGCAGAAGCACATGCTGATAGTGCCTTGCTATTTGCAAGGTCAGTTTCTACTGTGGAACTGTAAGTGGTGTTGAGGGTTGGGGAAGAGTTAAAAGGAAAATAAGAACTGGTGAGGAATGTAATAGTGGTAAGATGCTTGCTTCAGGTGGTCCCTACACTGGGGCCAGAGGCACCTGAAACAGTTGCGAGGGCCCTTCTGAAAGAGTAGCTGGTGCTACCTGTTGCAATTCTGTAAGATGGAGACGCTATGGCTGTGGATGCAGCCCCTGTGCCACCAGGCAGTGCTCTGTGGAAGAACAAGTTTGAACATTACAACGTGAGTAAGAATCCTGTTTTTCATCGCTGATAAAGGCCAACAAGCATAAGATCAAAGAGTCATTTCAGTCAGCAAGGCATGCAGCAGTAGCAATGTCAAGTCCTGTGGTTAAGCACTGCATCAAGGTGGATTTCCCAGAGCCAGAAGAGCCTGAGCAAAAGCTAAGAGACCTGACAGGAGCCAGCAGCGAGGCTGACCTGGCTTGAGCATTGCCAGGAGCAACTGCAGCAGATTTAAAGGGCCCTGGGGAGCACAAGCAACCAGGATGTGGCACAGCAGTCTGCAGAGGAGGGTGCGCAGGGAGGGCCCTGCACCCTGTTTGTAGGCCCACAGCCCAGAGAAGTGCTCTGCCAGAATGATGGTCACTCTCCTCGCAATTAAAACCAGGGTTTCAACAGTGGAAGCTCCTGAGCTGTCTGAATCTTCCACCCATATGGAGCCGCTAAGGAAGGAGACTTCAGTACAGAAGGTAGTTTGCAAGGAGTGCTCAGCCCTTCTGCAGAAAAAGAAGAACCTGCACAAGGTATGCACAGGCTGATGATCTGTTGTGTCAGGTGATTGAGTTGTAGGAAACAGTTAAAAGGCTGTGCAATAGTAGAGGGGCTAGATACAGATAGATGGGGTGCTTTCAGAGCCATGCTCCTGTGGCAGACACCACAGAGAATGAAGTACCTTGGACTATGGTGACCCACAAAGACAGGACTCCAGTCACACCCTCCAGTATTACAGCCAAGAACAGATGTGAAGTTTTAACACCTGTAGACACTCATGAGTAAGGTCTGCAGGGAGAAACTGTGACAGCATTAGTGCTCATGATGGGTGACAGTTAAGGGACACTGAGGCACCCATCTGTTACCTGATAGGTGCATGAAGTGCGCTGCGTTTGGGAGCTACAGCCCGAGATACTGTGAGAGAGTGCCACAACTTGTCAAGAGCACAGACTACTATCCGCTGCTACTCCTCATGTGGGCATGTATGATGCCACAAGCTGGAACTTGGGCAGAATCAAGGAAGACTGCAAAGCCCAGCAGGTGCAAGCAAACAGTATTGATGCCCAACTTATCTTCTGTTTCACCACTGAGAGGAAAGGCTGCGGCCAGAAATAGATATACGTGTCCTGGGTTCAGCAGCAGCAGTCATTTTTCCCCTTCTTAGTAGCTGGTGCAAAGTTGTTTCCGACTTTTGGCAAATCAACTCTGGTTTTGTGACTGATGGTGCCAACCACCTTAAGTGTATGCATAGCTGTAAGATACCCTCTTGCACCTCTCCTGGGAAACCTGCATGCTAGATTACCTCTCCAAGTAGAGACTCCAGGCATCTCTCCTTTCTGAACTAAAGATAAGCAGGGTTGCTTAAGGACAGTTAACTGTCTTGTATGGGGAGTGGGGAGACCCTGTAGCTATTTTCTGCTGGGGTTTACTTGTGTTGGAAAGCTTGTGAGCCCAGGAACTGCAATAAGCAGTGTTCTGCCCTTAGGTTGTCACATCAGCCTTTACTGAATGACCATGTGGATAGGCATGCTGGCCTGATGCAAAATTTCTGTTAATGTTCTCCTTGGTAGCTGTCAACTAGTCTGGGATCTTGATGCTGCTGGGAAAAGGAAGGTTCGGTGGTTCCTGCTTTCTCATTGTTCAGTGGGATATAGGATCCTTACACATTGATACTCTATTTCAACCTTTGTGTCTGGCAATGCACCAACTGTTGCAGCTTGTTACCAGAATACAATGATTGCCTCATGTTTTTAAACTTTTCAAGGTTGTCTTGCACAGTTGATTGTTGCTCAGTCTATTCAAATATTCTATCTATTTAGGTGTTTAGCTTATGGTAAATAAGGAAAAACTTTGGTGACAAAAATTTATCGGTTGTGGATTTTCCTCAGCATGCACAGGGATTTCAGCTGTCTCAGAGCTCTTACTATCTGTGACAGTTCAGGGTTTCTTTAAACGTGTTCACATTCTGACTTCTAGAAAAGAGCAACCTGGCCCTTCATCAGTGCAAGCAATACTTTAAAATGGTAGCTGGTCAGGCCTTTAAATAATTTTTCATATTTGATTTGTATGTGCTATGTTATGGCCTCTACCAGAGCAGTAGTAAGGGTGTTAAGAAACTGATTTTCACATGGGAACAGGAGTTACCAGTCTTAATGTTGGTGAACTGTCATGGGGTGTGGAGGTGGAATGACATTAGAATTGGACATTACTATCCATGACATTAATATCTATCAGGGAATGTTACCATTGTTAATCGTGACCTAAGTGAACTAAAGAGGTGTGGAAGGCCAGGCATCATGGAACATAACATAGAAATCTATTGAGTACTTGGGATTTCTGCTGTGTTACTAGGGCCCCAAACAGAGATGTACAGGAGTTCTGGTGGGACTGCAGAATCAGCACTTTTGGTACGTAATCATCATATTTTATTTATAACAGAAAACAGGAAAGTCCATTCCCACATAGGCAAGCAACAATTGAACACTGCATTACAAGTAAATAGATCTTTCTATTATTTCTCTGGGGACTTCATATACATATATATATTCTCATTTTCCATTTGTGGGTTGAGCTGCATTCCAGCCCATGCTATCATTCTAAATTTTTTTGGAGGTTGTCTGTGCTAGCTTTACTGCATTTGACATTCTGTAACCATGAGCAGTTGTTTCCTATGACAGTGCAAGATAAACATGGTGGTCAGTCTAAGCTCCTGTACCATTTGTCTCTTCATTTCAGAAGGCCTTTAATGCAAGCCTAAAGAGATTATGGCTCATTTGTTTTTGGATTCCAGGCTAAATTTGCAAGGATAAAGAGCATTTGAGGTTGTAGCTTATTCCAAAGAGAAGCTGACATTCCTATCAAGTTGTAGTTCTCCAGAAGTACGAATTAGTTCACTAGATAGCTCCAGTGGTCTCACCTTGCTATAAAATGCTGTACTGCAGCTCTTTTTTTCTTTTACTAATTTTCATACCCCTGTGTCACCACTGCATATTTATTTTCATGTATATAAACATTTTGTAAATCAAGTGAAAAATAGCATGGTAATAAGGAAAATAACATGAAATGCCAAATGTTTATTCAACTGTATGAAGCAACAAGTAACAGATTATGCTTGTAAAATAGCTGAGTATTTTCATTTGGCTTTTTTTGGTCTCTTCTGTATAGGAAGTATTAATGATACTCTTCTACAGTATTATCTTTGTTAACACCTTGATCTGTGTGCTTACCCTGGAGAAAGAAACAATGAATGAAGAGGGTATATCACCAATGTGGTAGTGTAAGCAGCCTGAAGCATAGCAAACAATGGGCAGTGCTTTCTGAAGGTCTCAAATGTGGGCTGTGCTGTTCAGAGCATCCCTACTGTGGGAAATACCCACTCTAAACAAAGTGGTCAGGCAAATAAACTTCACTTGATAGGTTTTTGCATGCTTCCTAGTAAAAGCCTTGGCACTTGGCAAATGCTAATGTGACTCTTCACAGCTCTGGCCATGTCTCAGCGTATTTTAGCACATGGCATAGCATGGGTCTGAATCCCAGAGTAACCACGGGGGTGATGCTTTGTCTTCCTGACACTATGAATAGAAAACCTAAAAGTAACTTTTGAATCTGAAACAAGGCTTTTTCCTTTATTTTTAATTTTCACACCTGTTAGTAGATGTGTGTGCTTATAAGACATGAATTAAAATGCAGCAGGCTTTGCTTTTAACCTCAAGTTAAAATGAGTTCCTCAATCTGATTGTGGATGTTTGTTTTGGTTGCTGGGAACCAGCCATTCTTTGGATTTATTAAAACACAGAACTAAGACTGAAGCTCAATAATGCAAAGGTGTAATGTAAGCTAAATGTGACTGTCAATGTCATTGTAAACAATTCTATTCAGTTGTATGTACAGTTTTCATTCTTTCACTTAAACAACTGGATTGCCCTGTTGGAAAATGTAGACTTTAGGAAAAGAACACTTACACTTTATTTACTTTGTATTTAGTAAACTTATTACAGCAAGCAAAGCGTACCATAAATGCTTTCCAGATGCAAAATTATGGATTTCAGGAATATTCAAGTAATACTAAATGTGAAGTGTTCATTAATCTGAAATACTTGAGTATTATTATGTATTTATAATTCCCTCATAACCTTTTCTTTTTACTGTTGATTAAATACAAGAAGTGTTTTGCATAAGAAAATAGTGCAAAACAAATTGAATGTAGGTGACCAGCTGCAAGGCACTGGTTGGAAGTAGTGAGGAGTTGAGCAGTTTTTAAGTAAATATGGAATCAGATTATGTAATCTGTCTGATGCTTAAGTGCCATTAATAAAATAAACACACTTGTAAAAGCAAAAAGGTTGCAAAACAAGGAGTCAGTCTGGATTTTAAAAAATAAATCATTGGATTTTTGACTGGTTTGTGTATATAAAATCAAAGGAACTGAATGTTATTTTTAAGTAGAGGAATGAAAATGTGTGTAAATGAAAACTGGAGAGAGGGGAATGGAGAAAAAGAAGCTAAGTTAATAGTACTTGATCTGATAGCAAACCATCTGGCAATATGCTGCCAAGTCATTATGTATCATTTATATGACTCAGTGCTAATTAGATGTGTGCAAATTATACAGACTCCTTGTGCTGTCAAGCTTGGTAGAATGTTTAAAAAAAATAATTCTTGCAATATTAGCATGACATGTACTTGTTAAGAATTTCTGACAATAATCCAGGCCATTTTTTCACTGGAAAATATCCCACGCACTGCAAAGACCTATTTTGACTTAATAAAAAGAAAAACCAGCAACAAACCCCCACCAATATTAATACCAGTTATCTTCAGTAGAGATACTAAGAAATTAATTTCTTCTTCTCTAGCTTCCTGAAAATATATTGACTAAGCAGTTAGGCCTGAGCAGCACAAAAACGTAACTAACTAACTAGATAGAAATACACTACAGGTTACAGTAAGCATGCTTTGAGAGAGCATGCAATGAAACATCTTTTAAAAGAATGTTAGTTGTACTGAACCTATGCACATACAGATCCAATATTTGCATGTTTTTTCTTTTTTCTTGAATGCATGTAATTTCTCTGCTTGTGTTGTCACAACATCAACAGTTGCCACAAATGGAGTACTAGAAAAGTTTGAGTGTTTGCAGCATGTCTACAGTTAGAATATAGCACAGCTATAGTTAGAATTGGCTATTATAAACATATGACAAGCTTAAACATGTTGCCACAGAAATTTGTTAATAAAATGTATTTTGAGAATTACATACTTCAAGCTGTCTTCATATGAAAGCTACAGAAATCTGTTTTATAGACTATATGGATATTCTATCCATATAACTTGGGTATACGGAAAGTTAAAAATCAACAGGCTGAGTAATTATTCCAGCTCCTTTTCCTCAAGGAATGTCTCAAAGGTGGTACATACAAAACTATGGAAATTATTCTTTTGAGGAAAAAAAAACATTTCAGTACAGGGATATAGATCTTAACACAAGACTACATTTTGTGATGTGAATACTTGTGCAAGTACATGTAACTTGTGTGTTTTACTTTTATTTACACTTACAACTGATTTGGAAGAGCTGGCAGCATGCTTTATGGTGCTCTGCAAAGTCGTATAAATAATCCATTGTTTAGATTTACTTAAAGACTTAGAATTACTTATATAAGAAAGGGGTATATGCCTATAAGAACATTATTTTTTATTTTAGGCATAGTAATGTAATATTCTTCTAGTAAACAGATGAGAGCAAAGTTCAGAACAAAACTGAGATGTATGTATTTAACTGTGATTGTCATTAGTGAGCTCCTGGTAAACTTTTCCAATATAATAAACTTGTTTGAATTCTTTATAGTTACAGATGGCTGCTCTTCTAATAAGTTACTGGCCTTTGAACATGTGCTAGATTCAGGGCTCCGTGAATGAAAATTGTATTGTTGTGCCAGAGACTTCATTTCAGTAGTGAAGTCCATGCACTGCTTGGAACAAGCTGAAGACTGATCCCTATGACTGGCCTCAACTAGGTGGGCCCAAAGGTGTGAAACTAAAATAATGAGAACCCGAAGGAAAATGCTGGTTAATGTGTTTTGACAGTTTTGACAGTCTGAATTTACGTGGGCTGTGCTAATATCTATTTTATGGAGAATTCAAGCTGAAAAAAAAGACAAGATATTTACCTGGTTTGAGTTTTATCATATCTGTTAATCTGATGTCTGAGCCAAGCCTCAGCATACAGATATGATTACTAATAAGTACTACTAGAGTTTGTTGGGTTTTTTGTTTTGGTTGTTGGTTGCTTTTGGTTTGGTTTTGTTGTGTTGTGGTTTTTTTGTTTTTGTTTTTTTTTTTTTTTGCTCGTTCTTGAAGCAATAAAGAAAAGCAAGATCGTGTATAACTTCTGGACATTGGGTGGCACCATTGCCTCACATAAGTTGCCATATAGATGCCTCCTAGCTTCAGTATTACAGGCTTGACTCAGCTCTCTTTTTGCCTTTGGCCTAACTATATAAGGCAAGTCAAAAAGCAGTCATCTTGCTTTAAATGGTAGTGGATTCCTGCCCAAGTTTAAGGAATTGATGTTTGGTTTCAAGTGCTAATCTACAGATCTGTGAAGCTCTTAAATAGAAAGATACTTTTTATAGGCAAGCTGCTGTTGTGTTTGTGTGCCTCAGCCAGCCTGTTGGGAAGCTCTGCGCTAATGTAAAAAGCAGGAACAGCACCTGTGTGTTCTACTGTTTTTAATAAAACTTCAGTTTAAAATTGTCTTTTAATTAAGAGCCAATTTGCTCAGTGCCATAGTTGTTTAGACCCTGTCCATTGCATCTTCTGGCTGGAACTGGGAAGAAGGAGACAGAAGAGGATACTTAGGATTGGTGGTGTTTTGTGTACAGAGCTTTTTATTGCTGTTCAGCAGCATAACACACTGGGCATGTCCACAGTGCAGTCTTAAATGAATGGGTTTGGTTTAGAACTTCATATTTTGTGGGGCTTGGTAATACTTTATGATTTTTGACATCAATTTCCTAAACTTCTTTCAACTTTTGTATTTCCTGTGTCTGTAGCATATGGTGACATTCTATGTGTTGTTTTTTTGTTTGTTTTTTTTTTTTTGATCCGGTGCCATTTGACTTTCTGTATCAAAAGTGAAATAAAATAGTCCTAAGAGAGCAACTGCTGGTGAGTATAATCTAAAACTGCTTTGAGGCAATACAGGCTGTGATGGGTGCAATTGCTCTGAAGTGGCTCCTAAGGGTCATTTCATTACTGAAAATTTCTGGCATGAGGAGTGCTGTGGTTCCTACTGTCATTTTTGTTCGATAAGCTCCTCACTCAGTAAACTGTCCCAGCCCTTGTTTTTTCTTACCCCTATCAGCAGGACAAAGTAGATGCCACATTTGAGATCAAGATGCAGAACTACTTTTCAGACAGAATGAAAATCTTTTTATTGCACAGGGATGTTTTTGTGATTTTGTTCATGTCAGGGATTGGTTGTTAGGTGACTATTCATGAGCAAGGATGGTTGGCAAGCTCAAAATTGAATCATTTTACCTTTAATGACTGACCTTTTTGCAAAATAATTATTTTTAAGTGCTGTTTTGCCTTAAGTGGGGGACCTCAATAGGCAGCAAATACCAACTTTTGTCCTTAGAATCAGTTTGTAAGCCCAAAGTTATAGATGGATTTTGTAGGTACATGTCAGAGAGGTGTCATATGCTATTCTTCTCACGGACATCACAGAAAAGGAGGTTAATTTACCCTAGGAAGGACCTCTTGAGATCACCTGGTCTAATGCCCAGCTCAAAACAGGACTATCTTTGGAGGTGCTCAGGCTCCTATCTGGTAGGTTTGGAATGTCTCCCAGGTTGGCGATTCTTCAGCCTCTCTGGACAAAATTGTCTTGGTGTCATTTGCTGTAAGAACGAAGACCTTAGGCCCACTGTAGGAGAGAATCAGGTTCAAGATCATATTAGGAACCTGAACATGCACAAGTCCATGGGGCCTGATGAAATCAATCTGCAGGTCCTGAAGAAGCTGGCAAATGAAGTTGCTAAGCCACTGTCCATCATATTTGAAAAATCATGGCAGTCAGGTGAAGTTCCTGATGACTGGAAAAAGGGAAATATAACCTCTATTTTCAAGAAAGCGAAACCGGGTGAGCTGGGGAACTACAGACCAGTCAGCCTCGCCTCTGTGCCTGGCAAAATCTTGGAGCGGATTGTCCTGGAAGGCATGCTGAAGCACATAAAAAACAACAAGGTGCTTGGTGACAGCCAGCATGGCTTCACTAAGGGGAAATCCTGCTTGTCCAGTTTGGTGGCCTTCTATGATGGGGCTATGGAACTGATGGATGGGGTAGAGCAGTTTATGTCATCTACCTGGACTTGTGCAAAGTGTGGCACCGTCTCAAATGACATCTTTGTCTCTAACCTGGAGAGACATCAATTTGATAGGTGGACCACTCGGTGGATAAAGAACTGTCTGGATGGCCACACACAAAGACTTGGGGTCAGAGACTCAATGTCCAGCTGGAGACGAGGAACGAGTAGTGTCCCTCAGGGGGTGATGTTGGGACTGGTCTTGTTCAACATCTTTGTCGGTGACAGGGGTGGTGGTATTGAATGTGCCCTCAGCAAGTTTACCGATGACACCAAGCTGTGTGGTTCAGTTGACATGTTGGAGGGAAGGAATGCCATCCAGAGGGGCCTTGACATGCTTGTAAGGTGGGCTGATGCCAACCTGATGAAGTTCAACCATGCCAAGTGCAAGGTCCTACACCTGG